>JAGKRY010000030.1:0-185994 GCA_020002325.1 Chrysosphaeria jannelii | reverse complement strand
TAGATAAATGTTTATTGCCTGTGGTGCTTCCTAGGTGATGGTAGCTTTAGACTAAGTTTACACATAATTAAAGACAGATAAAAAGACTGAATCGCCAAAAAACCTTGCCCTCCGACCTCCAATCTTGATGGGGCCTTCTTCTCCAATGAATCCTTTCATCCATTCATGTGGTTGGAATAATTTACATTTAGGCAATTTAGGCATTGGTATCTAGGTGCATATATCCGCTACATAGGTGCATAGGTACATACAGCACTAGATTCTGCCCGACAGACGGCGGGACTACTCACACTAGGTACTTTCTAAATAGTAGCCTGTGTTTTCGCATACTTTACCCAAATCTAAAAAGGGCTCAAATAAATTGAAAACAAATCCAAAAAAATAGATAGAAAGTTACAATAAACTTATTCATGTTTACCATGGTGAGATATAAAGAGGAGAGTTTGTTTGAAGCATTTGAGGTGAAGGTAATGGCATGAAAGGAGTTGCTACCAAGTACAATATTCCTTGCTCAACCATTTTTAGAAGTTTGAATGGCACCCAATCACAAAGAGCTGGACATGAAGCGTACCAGAACCTATTTGAGGTAAAGGAAGAACACTTGACCAGATGGATTACGGCCTAAAACGCCTTGCGGCAGCCGCCAACACGTTTGCAAGTGCGGAATCAAGCCACCAGGTTTCTCGCAAGCTCTGAAAAGGCTTTGAAAGGAGATACTGTGCTGGGAAGAAACTCGCTCCAGGTTTTTTTGCGTAGAAACCTATCCATAAAGGCTGTCAATTGCAAGTCTATTGACGCAAATCGTGTGAATGGCGCAAGCGTTGACAAACTTGAACAGTGGTTCAAGAATAGACTAGATATCGCCGAGTTGAGCTCTATAAAGCCCGATAACAGGCCGAATGTAGATGACACGGGGCTTTCTTGTGTCCACAAAGGCCCGCGTTGTGTGTTGTCCAAAGGCACTCAGGAGGCATTGCGTAAGATCTCTGTTCGTCAACATGTATAGACAACACCGTTGAGTATAGCTCGGCATCTGGGAGGAGGCTGCCACCACTGGTAATATTCAAAGGTCAGACGGTCCAGCAGCAATGGTTTCTTGCTTTTAAACCATTCCAAGGGCTTGGGCTTTAGCTCGACCGAGGATGGCTGGACAACTAACAAGACGGCTACGGACTTGCGCGAAGATACTTTTATCCTATTCTCTGCGCCCAAGGATCCAAATGAGCAGAGGCTTTTGATCGTTGACGGCCACAGAAGCCATTCTACGGAGGAGTTCATGGGCCTTTGCTGCAAGAACAACATCGTGCTTCTTTTCTTGCCGCCGCACTCCTCCCATGTGTTGCAGCCGCTTGATGTTTCTGTCTTCTCTCCACTGAAGACAAGATTTGAAAAGGTGGTACAGCTCCTTGATAATGATAATGGGTCGCCCATCATTAACAGGGCAACATTCTTGGAGTGCTCTCGTGCAGCAAGAAATGGTGCCATATCGTTACAGAACATCAAAAGTGGTTAGGAGACGTCCGGTCTTTGGCCGGTGAGTTTGTCAATGGTTTTAAAGAATGATCTTGTCCTTCGGTTAAAAAAAGACAATTCACCTGCGGCCGAAGGAGCTGCAACCGATGCGGGGAGCACTAGTTGATGCTGAAAGCACTCCTATTCCCTGGAAATCGAAGAGAATCAGCAATGCATCGTGCAATGATATTGTTTGGACAACCCTGTCGATATGCGTGGCTTTGCTTCTCAAGCAAGGATATGTGAGAAAAAGGCTGGGTCAAACTAAAGCTCTCAATTGTTTTTTATCTTCACGTAGCCCAGGCAGCCGTCGAGTCAAGCAAGCTGAACTAATCGAAACGCATTGGGAAGTATGGGAGTCGAAATTACGGGTAATAGTATGGTGGCTAAGAAGTTGCCGTTGGAAGCGAAAAAGAGGCAGGGAAACCATATTCACAAAAGAGAGATGTCTATAAGTAGTGGAAGAGAGGATGCCCAGGAGGCACTGAAGAGGTTTAATCATCGCTATGCAAAAGCGAGGAGGAAGGGGTATTTTCTCAGCTTAGGTAGCCGTTTAGTCAAGCAAGCCAAAATGATAACCAAACCACTAAAACCCGTGCCTCCATAGAGGAAGCAGGTACTAAAAGAGTGTAGGGCAACATGCTCAATAACAAAAGGAGGTCAAAAAGCCAGCAAACATACGTCGAGCACAGTGCTGAGAGTTGAGTCTGTTGCTAACGCTTGTAGATTATTAAGTGAAGCCGTGGAAGAAAAGTTCTTTTGTACTGGCTGAATAATTTCAAAGGACGCTTGAGGAAAAATGGTCAAGAATAAAGTGGCTAGAGGTGATCTGGGAAGAGCTCTTTGCTGAGGTCACTTTTCATCAAGCATATTGCCCACGACGTTAATAAAAAGCTCACATGGACCAAAAATTCAAGACAAAATCGAGCGCTTCGCTACTTTGACCGCATAAACTGTTGACCATCGGCTGTTCAAATTGATGGGGCCGTTTTGATTAGCCGGTAATGTAAATGAAAATAGTGGGAGTTATTCTATGTGTGCTGAGAGAAGAAAAGCTTCTCTAGTCACGTGCACGCGCCAGGGACAGAGACTACAACCAATACCAAACCGAACCTCTAGAGACAATAAATATATGCACTCGTAGAGAAGAGTATGGCCGAGCGCCTTGGGTCACGTAACGGAAGCGGCACTCACCACTAGGGTCGAAGCCAGCGGGCTTGACCAAGGTCATCTGAGGTCTTTCTCGGCGATACTGAACGTATCTGTAGAGAGATCCTCCCCAAGGTCGGAAAACCTGGGGAGGCGCCGGGGATTTAGACTGAAAACGAATGTAGCCGATACGATGCTCTAGTCTACAATATACGATGTCCAAACTGGTAGTACATATATCCTTCCGATAATCCTTTAGATGTATAGCCTCATGTGTGATGCAACTAACTGAACCAACCACAGATCCAGCCTAAAAGGCAAGTTATTTGAGCGGTCCCAATACTGCAACTCAGTACTCACAATGCCATTATCACTACAAACTATTGGTGCTCAAACCGCAGGAAGGCCTTCCAATAACGAGCTTAGCTCTGAGACTCTAGAGGGTTAATTTGACAATTACACTGACAAATCTGAAAAAAACTTTGAAAGGAAGATATTATTTGAAAGGTATAGGTAGGTACCTAACATACACATGTTGATATATCTTTAGTCCATCATTAAGGCATCTGTCGATGCAAATTTAACACTTTTTCTGCGATCTCTAGTTGGACTCGCTGCTAAATCTAGTTTAGTAATATACTTAGAGTCAGATGGAGATATTTGAGAATGACTCGTCTCTAGTCTAAAGGAATCGCAACCATTTCCTGTATCATCTTTCAGTAGATAGTGTCTTGAGCTACTATTGTGCTCACTACTAAGGTGTGGGAAGCATATATGACCGCAATTATCCAATGGGCACCGCCCTTGGGAGAGTGAGGTTTCAAGAAAGGTAAAACGTAGGTGCCCTTGCTTTTCATGAGTTTTAGTCTTCTTAAATTGTCGAATCTTCTGGACTTTCTGGTGCCAAGCTGCAATACATGACATATGGCCTCCGTGGCTGCATCCCGGGCATAGCCACCAAGTGGACAGTTGCTTCATTTTAGGACTGTTAGCTGTATCGTTTTGACGTGAATTGTCTGCTTCGCGGCAGCTGCATAAGCTACATGGGTGCATAACAACCCTACATCGATGACATTTCCACACCGATCTAGCGGATGCATCTTTTGTATTATCGTCGTCGTTATATGGCTTTTTGCAAGATGTGCAGATGTACGAGACTGCAATACCTGATCTAGATGGAAATAGAACAGACGAGTACAGAGAATTCTTTCCTAATGGCGTCCTTTTGCACAGCCATTCATTTTTGGCAATAATATTTCGAAGTAATGCAGACTCAAAAATCATCCCATGACCTACTAATCTAGTATAGAGTTGGTATAAGATAGCTCTAGCACGGAATTGATCCATAATCTGTTCTTCCTCAGATAAAATAAGCGGAGTCAAGAGTAGAATCATAGCGGAGCTATGAAGACATGATTTTCCAGTCTCAAAATCTAGTGTTCGATAAATTATAGAGAACGGATCAAGTGTAGAGACCTTGGGTGGTGGTGGTGGTACTGTGGCCCTTAATTTGTAGCTTCTATTCGCCGAGGAAGCGCTCGACTTGGCTAAATCATTGTTCTCACCAATTTCACGAATACACTTAGGCATACCATTTGCTATTGCTTTTGCGAAAAGTCTCAGTCGGTCCGAACCTAACGCCCCATGAACCGGATAATCGCTTGCTTCATCTAGCCAGTGATCTTGGCTTCCGGGGATTTCCGAGCTATCCACAGAACCTGTATACGAAAGTGTCGTTTTTGACAACAAATCGTTGTGATGAAAGTTGTAGCAATTGGTGTAGGAACTTTGCCGCCCAAAAGTTGGGCCACCTTTTGTAATAGATTGTTTTTTGTTAAATCTAGGCTTAAAAGAAGCTCTTGACAAGATCTCTAGCACAACATTGTCGTTTTCATCGATAGTATTTTCCAGTTTTTTGTCATGCAGAGAATCTGTAGATGTAAGTTGAGAAAGGTTTACTTCATCCTCGTTTAGGTCTGAAACTCCAAGAGGACCTCTACCTGTATTCTCAAGCATTGTTTCCATCCCCACAATTTCGCGTTCTTCGGTTTGTTTCTCGACTCCCCTTGAAAGTAATTTTGTGGCAAAAGATAACAGTCTCCATATTTGGGCGAGGCGAAAATAATGAACTGACTCTGAAGCACTCGCAAAATTCTCAAAAACACGATCAACATTAAAAAAGTAGGCATCAAGATCGTTGGTTGTGTTAATGTTGTACGTCGAAGCGAGAGCTTCAATATAGGTGCGGGCAAAAAAAGTAAACGTACTATCTATACCACCACTGGCTGACAGTGAAGAGACAGGAATTATAGCCATGCATTGTTTTAGCATGAATTTGTTATGCGATCGTAAGGTATCATCGAGCCTGGTTACTGGTTTTCCATAGCCCTTATCATCTTCCAGAGATGAATCTATGTGGCTCTCTGTCGGGTTATTTAAAAAGGAGTTGACAGCACTATCATCAGGGGAGTTATAGTTAGTATTCGCTTTCGTGTTGCATAGCACTTTAAGTTTCGACCTTTTCGTAGCATCCATCTGTCGTTTGTCAATAAAAGCTGCCGCTTGATTACTTGGCGAGAAACCTAGTGCTGACGTTGGCATTTTATCAATAACATGGTTAGCATGACTCATATGGTAGTTACAAAACTTTCCATCATCACTAGCAGTCCAAAGTTGATCGGAATTGCGCCAAAGAACGACAGACGCAGGCGTGGCTCCAAAGTGGTCTGCACAGAGAAATGGAATATTTGGCCTCGTAAGGTCCCAAATATGTGCTGCTATTTTTGCTTGCTTCTTATTCGCATTACGACTTCCACTACCATATGCCCCATATGATACAGCAATTTGTGCAGTCCCAAAATTTTGGGAGGGTTGTGAATATTGGGGAGGTCGCCAAGAAATGGAGGCAACATTCGCAGCCATATATAATGTACAAGCAGGATACTGATGCCTCCGTAGACGGCGAGGATCCAAAGGATTATTTGCGCCAATAGCTTGTCGAGCTTCTTTTTCTGCTGTTGATTCTCGGCCGGATCCACTAATATCCCAAACATACACCCTCCTGTCTAGTCCACCACTAGCAATATGGGCGCCGTCCGGATGCCAAGAAAGAGATGTGCATGCCCTATCATGGGCTTGAATTCGTAGTGATGGGGCTTTTGATTGTCGTATATCCCATTTTAAAAGAGTACCGGACTCTGTTGAACAGGCAAATTCAAATCCAGAGCCAGGACTCCATTCAACAGCACGTACCGCGGAATTACATCTGAACAGTTGTAATTCTTGAAAGGTCCGCCCGTTTCGACCCTGCAGCTGTGCGCGAGTGTCATAACAGCGAACTATTCCATCTTGGCTACCAGATAATAAAAATCCATCCCTGTGCGGACTCACGGACAATGAGTTAATCTGCTTTCCATCATAGTTTGATGAAGATATATCTAGCCCCCAGGATGTTTTAGAGCGATTAGCGAGTTTTTCCAAATCATAGCAGTAGATTCGCCCATTCTGGCATGCTGTAAAAACACGCATATCGTCCCTACCAGTTCCCCATTTAACATCTCGGATTTGAAGTTCGTCATCAGGAGACTTTAGGGTACTATTTGAACAAGAATTCAAAAACTGGCCTATATCGAAATGATCCGCAATTTTGAGTACGTTATTTTCTTCACGGAGACATATTGTTTTCAGCATGTTTCGTCCACCTAGAACAGCAAATTCTCCACTCTGGGATTTGTCTAGACTAGTAA
Organism: Chrysosphaeria jannelii; assembly: GCA_020002325.1. Taxonomy (NCBI): domain Eukaryota; kingdom Fungi; phylum Ascomycota; class Sordariomycetes; order Ophiostomatales; family Ophiostomataceae; genus Chrysosphaeria; species Chrysosphaeria jannelii. Next base: position 179,587 of record JAGKRY010000030.1, on the reverse strand, counting down.
TAGAAAGTGATGCTTCGAAGCAACTCTCGTGCGGAAGCAACTTTTCATTACGCCGACTATTATCTGCTTCTTTCCCAATGACATCCGCATTTTTCTTATCATTCTGTATTAGTCCTTCGTCAGGTTTTGAGCTCGGTAAATTGAGTAACCTTCGCATTCTGTCAGTAGGTGAAGTAGTTTGCATACGAAGCCGATTTTACTTGGGCCAGCGTCATCATCACATAAATAAATCACGTGCAGTTCTGACACGTGCGCGAAAATACATATGTACCTAGTAATATGTGTCTAGGGAGGTACCTGTGTACCTAGGTACTATGTATTAATATGTAGGGGCTTAATCAGACTCCGTGGAACAATCCTCTTTAAAAAAGAACATGATAAAAAGCAGGATGAGAGACCTCGACGTAAATCGCAACAGATCACGAAGTAAATCGCCCGTACGAGAAGAAAATAATTACGATCAAGGGCGTAACGAGGACGGTAGACAAATCTACGACTCTCGATCTACAACATCAAGACTACAGTTGGACCGAGGCGCTCAGCAATATGATAGTCGAAGCCTTTCAAGCCAAACTAAAAGATATCCGTCAAAAGCTCCAACACAAGAGTACATGACAGAAGAACACCTGTCAGCCAAGTTTGTCTCTGAAGAAAATAGCTTTGTACTCCAGCAATCGAAGAAAAAAGCAGGCATCCGAGTTCGCGACGGAAGAGCAAGACCGATTGATCTTTTAGTGTTCTGTGTAAGATATCTTGATACAAGCCGAGATAGCCTAGAGGATGACGATGGTAATAATGAAATCCCCATATCAAGCCCAATTCGGGTTTTAGAGGAAATGGACGAAAACATCGCATCTGAAGTCAAAAGGGATATAAAGTCCTTTCTCGTTCTTGAAACCGCTCCTATTATTATCGAGTACTGGAACTTACTGCTCGATTTATTAACAAGCTATAGCAACGAGAAAAAAATCACCGTCGGCAAGGACATCGAATCAATATTGATAGGGAAAACTCCCAGCCAATTTGATGCACTTGAGAAACAAATCAAAAATAAATTGCAGTCCGATGATGATATAGATGTGGATTACTGGGAAGGTCTTCTTTCCCAATTACGTGTCAATAAGGCAAAAGTTCGTCTCAAGGATATCACCGATCTATGCGAAAAAAAGAGACAAGACATATTAGCGGATATGAAAAAGGACGCTGAATCAAGTAAGCTCGTTTCTGAAGAAACAGGACCGCAATTTTCAGGGCTGAAATCAATTTCTTCTCAATTATCTTCAGTCGAGGACCCATCGCCCACTACGCATGCTCTCTATGAGCGCGAAGCAGCTCGTGGAATTAGAGAGAATGAGGAAATTTTTGCAGAAGAAGTTGTAACAAAAACAATTGTTCAGGCGGGTAACTGCAGCCACTCACGTAAACCGCGATATTTCAATAGGGTTCAGATGGGCTATGAGTGGAACAAATACAACCAAACTCACTATGATCATGACAACCCACCTCCAAAAGTTGTTCAGGGCTATAAATTCAATATATTTTACCCAGAACAAGCGGACAAAACGAAGACACCGACATATCATATTACCCGTGAAGGCGGACGCCGTAAGGGTGAATCAACAGCACCGTCCGGGGAAGAAGACACATGTATTATTCGATTTTCAGCAGGGGCGCCATACGATGACATTGCTTTTCGCATTGTGGACCGAGAATGGGACTATAGCTCCCGATTTGAGCGTGGATTCAAATCAGTCTTCGATAAAGGTATTCTACAACTGCATTTCAATTTCAAAAAAATGTATTATAGGAAATAGTAAAGAATGAAAGTTTAGGTATGCATGAAAGGGAAAACTTCAAGTCGGTTTCTAACGAAGCCAGGATTAAGGTGTAGGGTAGGGTAGGGTCGTTGTATTGAGATTGGTCGATAAAATATATTGATACATAACGATTCTGCCATTACAGCAAGACTAAATACTGAGCCACTCATAATTCACAAAAATCCGAAGGACTGTGGCCAGCAGACTAAGTCTGTCCACAGAGCTGTCAAAACATATATTATGAACGAGATGAGTAGACTTCCAACAGCTTGCTCATTATTGTTCATCTTTTGAATGAACTGGGCCTCCTGTGATAAGTGGGTCCAGCACCGAATAAGTCACGGGAAAAGCGGGTTCAAAACCCGACAGCTCCCAACACATGTCGCTATATTACCATTGGAGGGTATTTGAGGAGACAAACCTTACGTTCCGGCGAAACGCGTCACTGCGAGGCCTCGGCTTCTGTGGTGACCCTCCTATACAGCTCTCATAGCGTGTGGTTCCTTTCTGGATTACGTAGCTTAGACTAGGTATTTTTAGGCGGACGAGGAGGTTAAAAAATACATACTGTGAGGAAAGAAAGCTCCTCACGGTCACGTGCATGCACCAGGCATGGCACGGGACAGAGACAACAAAGATCAACACCAAACCCACAACTCTAGAGACAGACTGGCGTCACCGGTCAAAGAGAAAGAAAGAGATGGGAATGGCCGGACACCTAAGATGCGCGAGAGAGGAGATGCCCGTCACTGGCGACGAGCCCAGTGAGTGAGAACAAGGCCTCTGTTGTCACGAGAGACTGTGCAGAGCGTACCTGCCGAGAGGCGCCTCCCCAGGTGCCGGACCTAGGGAGGCTGAAAATGAAAACTAAAAGATCTATCGCCCTAAATACCATCCGAGGATATCACCTGACACATGAGTAGGACCCATGCATCTAACCGATCCATACCATCAGATCCACTAACCGAAAACTGAGGTAGGGCGGGTCCCATACCTCAAGTCAGTACATATGTTTGTGAAAAAAGTTTAGCATTTTGAATGACCCTACCTCTTACCACACCTTCCAACTTAACATCTAGTATTCCTCTCCCACCACGCCTGGTCACTAGCACCATCTACACACGTTTGGCACACCTGCAGGTGCCTTCGTGCCCCCGACCGACGCTCTGGACACTGTCCGGGGACCCCTCTCCACGCACTCTTGGAGGCCATTGCCTCCATGCGTCCTATACCCTTCGGGAGGTGGTCATTGTCTGGTACCAGCACCCTGGAGTCCGCGCGGACATAATTTTTATTGGTGGAAGCGCGCAGCGCAGGACAGCTCGGGACCCACTTTGACAGGACGTATAAAAGAAAAATAAAATAAAATAAAATAACATAAAATAAAATACCAGTTTTCGGTTATTTTATTTTATTTTATTTTTCTTTTCTACGTCCTGTTAAAGTGGGTCCCGAGCTTTCCTGCGCTGCGCGCTTCCACCAATAAAAATTATGTCCGCGCGGACTCCAGGGTGCTGGTACCAGACAATGACCACCTCCCGAAGGGTATAGGACGCTTGGAGGCAATGGCCTCCAAGAGTGCGTGGAAAGGGGTCCCCGGACATTATCCAGAGCGTCGGTCGGGGGCACGAAGGCACCTGCAGGTGTGCCAAACGTGTGTAGATAAAGGTCCCATACCTCAAGTCAATACATACATTCATGCTTCGTTGCGGTAGGGACCGCTCTCACCTTACATGTTTTGGTTAGTGGATCTGGGTTGGTTGTTAGTTGCATGGCTCCATGCTGCCTGGAGTCGTGTTGTGGTTCTTTGAATTAGTTTTAGGTTATGACGCACCCTTTTCCGTTTACTTTCGGCCTCCCTAGGTCCGGCACCTGGGGAGGCACCTCTCGGCAGATTTGTTCTGCACCCTCACGATAGCAGGGAGACGTTTTTATCCTCGCCTAGCGGCCTCAGCCGCTGGTGAGTGCCGTCTTCCTCGCAGGTGCTCAGCCATTCCCTTTCTCTCCGACTGCTCGGGCTCAGTCTTGTCTCTAGACTTTGGGATTTGGTGTTGTTTCCCTGTTGCCTTTGTCGCCCTGCCATGCCTGGTGCATGGCACGTGACCGTGAGGGGCTTTCCCTTCTCATATGTTGGAGGACGTGTCACGGGGACGCGGAACTGTAGGAGAGATCAAGCTAAAGTGGTAACGTGGCAAAATCGAAACTGAAATTGAAGCAAGCTCACCTTTCACCTACATACATACATTATACCTTATAAGTTTACCTTCTATCAGCAACTGGAACTAGACAACGAGCTCATACATACGACCAATATTGTACAAATCATGAAATTTTCAAAAGCGAAATCCTTGTTTGTGTCCAGAACACACAATAAAAGGCAGCCCAATTTTGGATACACCCGATATATCAATGATGTATCCCCCAGATCCTTCAGAAACGGTAATAAAAAAAGCATATCACTAAGTGAAAGCACCACAAAAATTGAAGCTTCTTATGGCCGACTTGATGGCACATCCAAATCTCCACTATCTCTCCTTCCATTATCATCCGTTTTAAGGACCCTCTTTATAACATCAATCTCGTCATCTAAACTGCTTCTTTATCCCTCATTGGCAATAATGAATAACTTAGCCAATAGTAATCTAAGATTACTTAACCCAGACCACAACGCACTATTACGAATGGCTTTGAAGCGAACTTTCTACGTACAATTTTGTGCTGGGGAGCACCCAACAGAGGTTAAAAACACTATAAGTCATTTAAAAGGACTTGGATTTTCTGGTGTTATGCTGGGATTTGCGAGGGAGTTTTCACTGAAAGAAGAAGACATTACAACGTTGAATGCTGCACACAGTTTCAATATCAGCAAGCAGAGTAAACAGGCTGATATTGAATCTTGGGAGAAGGGTACATTGGAAACAATTCGTATTGCCAACCCAGGTGATTTTGTTGCCCTAAAATTTACAGGTGCGGGATTGCAGACTGTTAATCGATTATCAAAACGTCTACCCCCATCAAGTGAGTTGCTAGATGCATTGACAAATATATGTGATCTAGCGTCAAGTTGTGGAATAAGAATTCTTATTGATGCTGAGCAATACGCTGTTCAACCTGGTATTGATGATCTTGCATTAGAACTTATGCGCAAGTACAATGCGTCTGAGAAAGCTGTTGTTTTTAATACCTATCAGGCATACTTAAAAGCATGTAGCCAGATCCTCTCTGATCATCTCAAAATTGCATGGGACGGAAAATTCACAGTGGGAATAAAGCTCGTCCGCGGTGCATATTTGGGATCAGATCCACGCGATATTATCCATAACACGAAGAAAGAAACCGATGAAAATTTCGATCATATCACGAGGGCACTCATTTTGCAGTCTTGGAATACTTCGTTAGCTTCCCCCAAAAATGCACCAGAAATGGGGTTTCCAGGACTCAGTATCGTCCTTGCTTCGCATAATGTCGAAAGCATGAAGAAAGCGCAGGTAATGATTCAGTCAGGAGAAGCGAAATCGCATGATATATCTATGGCCCAGCTTCAGGGAATGGCAGACGAAATTAGTTTCGATCTTATCCAGAGCTTCAACGAAGAGGCTTCTAGAAAGTCTGCTAAAGTTTTCAAATACCTTGTATGGGGATCAACACGTGAGTGCATGAAGTATCTATTGCGACGGGCACATGAAAATAAAGACGCATTCCGAAGAACCAAGGCAACCCGAGATGCTATGTGGAAGGAAGTTGCCAGGCGAGTAAAATGTACTTTATCTTTCAATTGAATTTTTTTTTGTGAATTCTAGGATTTACCTACAAATACATGAGCATTGATGTCAAACGAAACCCCGTTCTCCTACGTAGGCACAAGACCCATGGCACATTACCTGCTCCCACTATGTCATGTTTCTAACCAGCTACACATATCTGGCAAGGCCTTACAAGATAGCCCGAGCACCAACCTCCCTTGTAGGCACACCTGCAGGTGCCGACGTGTCCCTGACCAACGCTCTAGACATTGTCCGGGACCCCACACCACGCACTCTTGGAGACCATTGCCCCCAAGCGTCCAATACCCTTCGAGAGGTTTATGCTACATATTTCTTATGTTCTATTCATAATGAAATCAATATAGCTTACAGAACGGCCTTTGAAGAAGCTCGCTATATCTTGTAAACCTCCATATGTGATCCCTACAACAACAGCCATTTTCGTTATTCTAGCTGCCGTGGGCAGAGAAAATCGATGCCATATACTGAAAGCCCCTGCAGAGGTTACGCAAGCCAGCACAGTATTCGCTACATCTGTCTTCGCCCGGTAGGTATCGAAAAGCGATTCTATCCCAAAAACAATCACTGTCCAGATTGAAGTACGGCACCCCATTTTGAGACCTTCCCGAATTCCACCATATGCAGCATTATAGTTCTTCGACTTGTGATAAAGATACCAGCCAGTTGTTGTAGTAGGAAATTTGTGCGCATGCTCAGCACGAAATTTCATTCCCGCCACCGTACTTCCTTGGGCCATCCCTAATCCCATTCCAATAATAAAAGACCCAAATGTGGCTGTTGGTATTCGAATTGCGGACGGTATAGACAAACGGGATGACTGCCAAATCTTGTTGATATCATCATCTTCTTCAACCACGTTGGTAGATATTTCCTCGTTTGCATTCATTGAATGGTCAGATCTATTCCAGAAGATTCTATCAACCTAGGCGTACACCTAGACGTCTATGGGCGAAAATATGACCGTGTTGCTATTTTCTAGGCTAGAGGGGGGATTTTTATGGTTTACGCATGACTAAGCAAATGTTTTGAGTCGCAACACGTGAAGCCAGGAGGTACTACTAATACACGTTGTCACCATTCGATTGTGACACTGGGTGACAAATTGAGATCTGATGCTTATAAGCAATTTTATACCACCTAGATTCACCCTTCTTTTGTCGTCGAACATTTCAGGCACTAGACTTTTTGGAACATTAAAAATGTCAACGTTAACGGGAAAAAGTCTTAAGGCAGCAGATGCTATGAGTGTTCCACCCAATGCTGAATTTGCTACGCTGGCAGCTGGTTGTTTTTGGGGTGTTGAACACGAATATCGTAAACATTTCGCAGGAAAAGGGCTTATAGACGCTCGAGTTGGATACATTGGTGGTCATACTTCTGACCCTACGTATTCACAGGTTTGCTCCCATGAGACTGGTCATGCTGAAGCTGTTCAGATCGCTTTTGACCCCAGCGTTGTGTCTTACCAAACACTTCTGGAGTTTTTTTACAAAATGCACGACCCAACATCAAAAGATAGGCAAGGACAAGATAAAGGCACGCAGTATCGTAGTGCTATCTTTTTCCACGACGAGAGGCAAAAAAATATTGCGCATGAAGTCACAAACGCAGCGAATGAACAATGGTGGGACAGGAAGATAAAAACCCTTATTCTCAAGGCTGGCTCATTCTATAATGCTGAAAAGTACCACCAGGATTATTTAACACAAGTACCCGATGGCTATGTATGTGAGAGCCATTTTATTCGAAATAAGCCCATGTTGTCTTTTGATTCAACTTGAGCATTTCCAATGTAATATTATGGCAATACATAACGGGAGAGGCTTCCTCTATTTACTATGGTGTGAATCGGGTCCGATCAGCTTACTATATTATAAAATGAATCAAAGAATTGATTGAAATTAAATGAAAATCTGCTTTGCCGTCCGCTTGGCCTGAGAGCTTGAATGTTTGGGTAGAAGACGAGATGATCAGGGGACTTGTTTGTGCCGTATCGGCACCTGTTCTGTAATACCTCGGCCTTCGGATGGATGTGTGTGATGTGACGGGGAAGATGGCGCTTGCGAGCCTTTGTAAGGGGGTCAAGACAGATAGTCATTGCGTTGCGACTGTCCATAAAAACCATAGGCGGGACTATTAGACGATAGCCCACTGAAGCAAACGACCGGTTGGGGCCAAATTGATAAACTCCGACTCGGTGGTGCTCAAAATGACAATAGACTGAAGATGCACTTTCCAGAGCACAGGGGCAATGGCAACCAAAACAGTAATGCCACCAGTAGATAGGCGAGACGGTTCTATATCGCCATGTGATGTATCACTAGCTGCACGAAGACCCAGACAGGGCTGGTTGGCGTATTGTTTACCGCCAAGCGCTAACTTATAATCAATGGTACCTGAGATATACCAAAGAGATGCTCAAGCAGCGTCCAGTGTTCCCGAGAAGGACCCTTGCTACCACGGCAGAGACAGCTTACAGTGTATGTAATATCACCACGCGTCCAGACAGATGTCGGCAGTTTAGAATCATAAGGCCATGGTGTGGATATTTTGTGGACTTTTGAATATCCGAACTTCGCCAAAATATTTTTGGCAAGTGTCTCTTGACCAAGGCAAATGATGCTACTCTTTTCCAGCAAAGCATACACTCATGTAATATATAGTTTAACAACCGTTATCGTCTGTTTTAGGCACCATTAGATGAGCTCGGTCTATTATACTACGGGTTCCCTGATCACGGTCGTATCAACATCCCCAGAGTCCTGTCACCGAGATCTCTTACCTGTCCTTGGCAATTCCTCATCGCCCAAGCTTAGAATGTCATCCTACATTTCTAGGACACCTGTAGGTGCCTCTCCAGCCATGAACTCTTGGATAAGGCGCCCTACATAAACCAAAACCGAGCCCCCCTGGTGCTGTAGAGCAGGGCTCTGTTGAGATGTAGGTTGGGATAGCGCGGCTCGGAACTTGGCTTACAGGTTACAGGTACCTATTTAATTTAACATAGTATCTAAATAATACCTTCCAGTCAGTTCATTTAGTAGTACCCTCCCAGTAGACGGCGGATACTCAGACTAGTAGGTATGTAGCTAATTATATCTACAGTGTCATCTAGTTATCTCTCACTTAGTATTGACTATCGGTAGTTATGTCTAGAGACTCCGTTCTTTTAGGTTCGGACTCTGAGGGAAGCTCTATCAGGATTGAGGATATGGTGCTTTGGTGATCTACTTTACGATTAAAAAATGTTGGAAACTTTACCAGCATAAAATATGAGAGAGCTCCAAAAGTGGTCAACAAATCAAAAATATGGGCTGCCCACCATATATGCTGTTTGCCGAGAGGGCATGCAGTATATTCCAGTTTCCATTCCCATAAGGATTCATCAAACCAGACACTCAATAATCCAGTATTTCCTCCAAAATCGCCCATCATGCTACGAACAGTGATCTCTCTCAAGCCTGGATATACACTTGATTGTGGAACAGATTCATTGTTTTGATGCGCCCTACTATTCCATGTTACAGCTTCCCACCTTCTATCCTGCAAAGAAATGTGCTCAGACTGATTGATAAAATGATAAGTATCACACCCTTCATGGTCGTGGCCGTTTAATATTGCTCCAGGACGCCCCTTACCACTTCCTGGGGAATCCACATCAGGATTGAAACCAAAAATTCCCTGTAGCAAGCCACTGCTTGCTTCTTCACTCAATAAGTTTTGCTCACGTAAAGTTCCATCGCCTTCGTGAAAGACAAATAGTGGACTATCTGTACATATACCACTCTTCTTGTACAGAGGAATATGAGAGAGGACCAAAGTAAAGTGACCCTTTGATTCCACAGCATGGGAAGTGGCTATAGCATCGTTTACAAATTTGTAGGTCTGATCTTGTAAGGTGGTATCCAAAGCCGGGGTGTCAAGATTCATATCATTCAAAATGATAATTCTTAATTCCGGGACGAGTAAGTGCGACTTGGGATTCGAATTTTTGTCAAACATACTTCTACGGCTGTTCTCTGAAAGCTGACATTGTCTAAGTTCGAATCGCAGTTCATAGTTAACTTTCCCGAACGCTTTTTCGAACCTGTCAATTCTTAAATTGTTTATATCACCCGCATAGCCTATGTCGTGATTACCGGCGATATTTATCAGCCTAGTTGTCCACGCTGTATCGTTATCATCGCCAAGAAATCCGGAAATTCCTGGTGGATTTGAAGGGTAATTCTGCATTTGGTCCGGCACTCGTACTGTATTTCGTGCTACTCTATTCCAGTATCTACCGGATCGTTTCTCAAATTCTATGTCGCTAATCCACTGGCTTCCAATAAGATCACCCAGCATTGCGAGGTGAGTTGGCTGGGACCACCAGCGCATAGTACGATATACGTGGGCAAGATAAAAATCATTTCCGATAAGATCAAGTCGTTTATGGAGCGACGTGAATAGTAGAGGCAAATCCTTTAGCCAAAAGTCAGCAGTATCATGTAGAAGCTGTAAAGCAGAAGCTAGAATCTCAGCACTACCAATATCAATGTCAGGGTTAGAGATGAATGGTGCTGTTCCAATAGTAAACAGACTATTGACGGCTCGATTAAGGTGTGGAAATGTGGTATCAGAGAAAGCATTTGGTATTGATGTATCGCCTTCTAGCTGTGGGTCTGCGAAAACAAGAAGACGAAACGGTGCATCTTCGAAACTTCTTTCGTCGCTATACTTTGCATTAAGTAAATTATAAAGAGGTTGTGAAATATGTGACTGTAATGCTTTGTAAAACGAAGCCCTGCTTGAATCATAAGCAGCACCCTTTGCTGGCAATGGAAAAGCGCATAGTCGAAAGAGTGGGTATAGATAGACATAGGTCGTCAAGAAAAACGATATAACAGACAAGGCGCAAAGTGCATAGCGGAATATCGTGAGGTTAGATTGCTTCATATCCTTCGAAAGGAAAGCAGTTGGAAGAAACTTGAAACGAGTCAGGTCGTAGGTAAAATACGACCCCTTATCCAATCTTACAATCCAACGGTACCTTCAAAGTAACAATACAAAACACCGCAAACATTGTACATATGTAGGCTCGCTTGTAAAAGACTTTTAACATTCAATATTTTTTGACCATATACATACTACATAGTAATAACGCCTATTATCTCACATACCATACTTCTTTTCTACCAATAATTGCCCTTTCCTACCCTACGCTACATTTCCCTGCCCTTTTTAACCTTCTATTCCCCTGTCTACCTATAACTCCAAGAAGTGACGTCGGTCCCTCGTATCATACATGTGTAGGAATAATGGTCTTAGTTAGGTATGCCGAGGTCACGTAACCTAGCACCGACAGCTGGCTAGTTCACCTGGAGGTGAAGATTCGATCGGTCATAGTTTAATAGTACATAGTATAACAATCGATAAAGGTGCTAAACTAAGTCTACCAACCAAACCACCAAACACAAAACAAGAGTGAGGCGGAGATGGGATGCAGGCAATCGTGCCGTCCGTGTCTAGTGGCAAAAGAGTACAATAATCAATAGCTATAGGAAACAATGATAACAAATTTGTCTGCGAAAAATACGTTTTGAACGTATGTGTATCCTCCTCCTCCTCCTTATTTAAACCCCGTGGACCATGTTATATAACCTAGTATTTTACCTCAAGTGGGCAACTATACCCCTTTGATCAGCGAATTGATCATTTAGCAGCTCCCATGCATCTAGTAAAACTGCCTTTATATCTCGTAAAACAATGAATTTCCACATATCGAACAGTCCTTGCTGAGTCTACTGAGTATCTGCCGGGTGACTCAATAATATCAGTCTTGCTGTCAGAATCGTTATCAATTTCTTATCAATTATTTTATCGGCCAATCATAATACAACATTTCAATTAGCAGTGCACTTTCGAAAAATGAGCAGTGCAAAACCCGTCTCTTTAACATTTTCTTTTCCCCATAGACGTACGGGTTTTCGTTGTTTGGTTGGTTCTGTCTTGTGTCTTTTAGGCCACCGCCCTTTTCTTCTTTCAATATGTAGGTAAGAGATCACACAAGTTTGTTAAGTATGTAATTATATCTTTTATCAGGGCCAATGATCGAATAGTCACACTTTTCATATAATATAAATAGGTAGGAGATAAGCTTTGAACTAATTCAGTGGCGCTTCCTCACCTCTGATTCCACAGGCCCCGCACGCCACCTCTTTTTCTTTCCGGTGCTTGGCTTAGCCTGGAAGTACAAATGTATATTAAATGATGCAAATTAGGAAGTGTGTTTCGAATATCGACAACATATAGTTGCTGGGAAGTGCAAAGCGCCTCAATATTCTTATTGAGTAAATACCACGCATAGTCAAATCGATACTGAGCACTAAGACCACCTCTAGGTATAAATAAAGGAAATTCTTGTAAAGAAACTGGCATGTTTCTTATGGCTTTGTTCGTATTATCCATTAGAAGCGATCGAGAGCCCCTACAAAATATGTAGTATGGTAATGGCATGGAAATATACCGTTCTAATAGAGAAGTGAGAAAGGAGGTATAGCCTAATGCAGCAGATAGTAAGTCTTCTTCACCGGCTAATACACCAGCAACATTTGTGTTTGGCACATTAAGGCCACATATCATGAAGGATAAAGGCTCCGATGAAGAAAATATGTTAATTGGAAAAATTTGGCCCAAATCTTTACAGATTCGACTTCGCTGGCCTAGAATACTAAGCATGGCCGTTTTAATTTTTCTCTTCAAAGAATCTAGATAAAATGCATCTCGGCCTGATTCATTTTGATTTTCGTTGGCGGCAGAAATAGCTAGACGTCTTGCATTTGTATTTTTTTGCAACTCATTTTTTCTTTTAACTAGGTTTTGGATGTGCCTCCTTTGGTTCATTGTACCTGCTTTAAACCTATTGATGGAATCAGTTACTAATTGAATATTTGTTCTTATAGCCTTCGACTTGTAATGTGAGCTGTTTTCTATTTGAGACGAAAGATTGACAATGGTTTTCAAGCAATCCGTTGCAGTATTGCTCAAGCTTGTGATGCGCATAAGAGAATTGTAAGATGAGGCGTAGAGGGATCCGCTTTTTTGGTTTTCTATATTTTTTTGACAAGCTGAAATTGCGTACGTTCCATCGTCAAGTTTAAGAAGGCATGCATTGCATGCTGATTCTATACTTTGAGACTTTCGCAATCGACGTAAAAAACGAAAATCAATGTCTTCGTCATAAAACAGGCACCACCTGCTTTCACGGTTTGCCCAGATCCTGAGAGTGAAAAGCAAATGTTTTGCAAAAACATGGCTCGAGAAATCAAAATCGAAATAAAATTTCTGAGGTTAGATTTTAGCGGAGAAAGTTCTTGGGCATTGCTTACACTTTGTGCACGTTTAATGCTTGAAATATAAAATGGATCAGCTGATAATCCCAAATGGAGTGTCACAAAGATATCTATATCGCCATTGGAAGCATTTTCCAGGGTTGTGTCTTGTTCTAGTTTTGACTCTGTAATCCTATTGGGGTGGTCCTTTTTACAGCTATTGCGAGGGCTGGTAGATAATAGCTCTTTCACTTCTAGAGGCACGTAGTTAACTAAGACACCACGAAGCTTTCCAAGATAGTATATTTTGTTGGATAAAGACATATCAGGGCCTTTATTCGAAGTTGACATGGCGTTGTAGATCATAAGTCGTAAGTATTATTTGTTTAACATTGACGACAAAATAGTATGTAATATGTAGTAAGATACTAATAGTATTACATACTCTGTATAATACTAGTATGTACCAAGGTAGGGTACATAAATACAAGGTACCTGCTCATACGCCCTATATAATCACATGACATCAAGTTTGGTAAGATCACGATTACATATCAAGAGTGTGACTCAGCAGCTTATCCTGACCTGACGCTTTCTGTCACGGTGTCACACGCGCCAACAAAAAATCAGTAGGTCACGTGATGTAAATTAGATAAGGATGGACTGGTACTGAGTTGCGGTATTGGGACCGTACATTCATACCTCACTTTTTAGGTTGTTGGATCTGTGGTTGGTTCAGTTAGTTGCATCACACATGCGGTTATGCATCCAAAGGATTACCGGAAGGATATAGTTTGGACATGGTATATTGTAGACTAGACAATCGCGCTCTCACATTCGTTTATATTCGTATCCCCGCCGCCTCCCCAGGTTTCCCGACCTTGGGGAGGATCTCTCTACAGATACGTTCAGTATCGCCGAGAAAGACCTCAGATGACCTTGGTCACGCCCGCTGGCTTCGACCCCAGTGGCGGGTGCCACTTCCCTTACGTGACCTAAGGCACTCGGCCATTCCCTTCTCTACGAGTGCACACCTTTATGTCTCTAGTGGTTGGTTTGGTGTTGGTTGTTTGCTGTCTCTGTCCCGTGCCATGCCCAGTGCATGCACGTGACCAGGAGGAACGTTTCCTCCTATCACTACCTAGGTACCTATGTACCTAAGGTAGGTATAGGTATACATACCTAGGTACCTACCTACATATTCTTCAGGTCAAGACTATTATTACCTTGCATAAGAATATAACTTCGTGTCGTTATTGTCGCAAAATTAAGATTTAAGATGGGAAAAAGGCGTCGCAATCACCCAACTTTGGAGGACTTACTTGACCGTCCTTGGTGCTTTTACTGCGAGCGCGAATTTGAGGATTTGAAATTATTAATATCTCATCAAAAAGCAAAGCATTTTAAATGTGAACGATGCGGGCGGCGATTGAATACAGCTGGTGGTAAGTCTTCAGGTATTTGCGATGACTTTTACTAATAAGAGGTCTTTCTGTCCATATGAACCAAGTTCATAAAGAAGCTCTCACCCGCGTAGAGAACGCGTTGGAAGGACGCGATGGGCTAACCGTTGAGATCTTTGGGATGGAAGGTGTTCCAGAACAAGCTCTACATACTCATAATCAAAAAATTTCAGATGAGTTTTATCGAACAAGGGCTGATAGACAAGCTGCCACTGGGAATCCTCCTCCTGGACAAGTTGCTATCAAACGGTTTCGTTTTGAAACCCCAGCGGATATAAAAGCTCGTCTTTTAGCGTGGAGAGACCGCCAAAATCAAACTGCTAAGTCCCCGCAAGATCTTCCATCCCGCCCTGCATTCCAGAATAATTTGCAGATCGAAAGCGGCGATGACATCGACAAGATGATCCGTCTTGCAGAAGCCGGAATAAAACCAGCTATTCCAGAGCAAGAGGGGTTAAATTCGACTACTTCTGTGCCGAAAAAGAAAGAGAAAGCGTCGATGAAAATGGTATTTAACGATGGTGATTTCAGTGTTGAAGAGCGTATGGCACAGATTTCTCGCTATGCTCTCATAATATAATAACAACCTTTTTAACTGTTGAGGTATGTACCAACCTAACCCCTATATGTACCTTATCATCCTCAAAAATGTATAGCAACTAATGAACACAGGAGAATATCAAAACCTTTTATTGGTCATAACTTGAAATACTAAATTTGATGAGAGAAAATAAAATCAATAAGCACATACTAGTGATTCATTTCAGTGTGTTGTTATGCTACATGAGAAGAATGTTATTCGTAAGTATTGTGCTTACCTGATTTTGTGCATTTTTAAATGCTATTACTGGTGATAACACGATGAGAAGACGGCCTCAGTTCGTTGGAAGATCAGAACTGAGTGCAGGATAACCGCCCCTACCCCTGGGTTTTATGGGCTGGCTTTCCACAACCTCCATGGGTAGCTAGTCCGCCGCCAATGAGCCTCATGATTCACAAAAAACTGAAGAACTATGGCCAGCAGACTAAGACTGTCCACAAAATTTGAACGAGATGAGTTGACTTCCAACAGTTTTCTCTCTATTGCCCATTTTGAATGAACTGAGGGAAAGTATTGTCAGAACAATCAGGATTGAGAAAGAGTTCCAGCAAAGCAATACGGTAGCATGAAATGACCCTGATGGTTCCTGTTTGAGGTGACCTGTAGCTTTTCTGAGAAAGCAGCATGCCAAGACTGACAACGAGCTTCCGGTCAAGCTTCCGCAAAGCCCTCAACAACGGCTACGGTGTCAGCCTCAGGCACCGCCATCCGGCTTGCCAACGCGCCATACTACGGCTTCTCTGAAGCGAGACCTATCTGCCTTTGAACATGGGGCTAATTGACCACAGGGTACCATGGAAGGCCAGATTGGCAAGAAGCGTTCTGTGGTTGATTTGACTAGGGGCGATTAATACATACTGGGTTGCGGTATGGGGACCGCACGAATGGTTCAGTTAGTTGCATGACACATGGGTTATGCATCTAAAGGATTATCGGAAGGATAGTGGACATTGTATATTGTAGACTAGGGCATCGTATCGACCACATTCGTTTTTTCATATAGATCCCCGCCGCCTCCCCAGGTTTTCGACCTCGGGGAGGGTCTCTCTACAGATACGTTCTGTATCGCCGAGAGAGACCTCAGATAACCTCGGTCGCGCCTGCTGACTTCGACTCCAGTGGTGAGTGCCGCTTCCCTTATGTCGCCTAAGGCACTCGGCCATACTCTTCTCTACGAATGCATGTCTTTATTGTCTCTAGAGGTTGGGTTTGGTGTTGGTTGTCTGTTGTCTCTGTCCCGTTCCATACCCGACGCATGCACGTGACCGAGGGAGCCTTCTCTTCCCCAGTAATATATACCTCAACTCAAGACCCAGGCATATTAGTAACCTACCTCCTATATACCGAGGTACCTAAGTATGTACATGTACCAATAGCCCACTTCCCAATTTCAATTTCAAATCTTACATTCTCTGCTGTTTTACGATGCCTACAATTCAGCAGTTGAAGTTATTTATTCGCCACGGTATGTCGAATTTTGATATTTTTTCTAAGAAAGTAGGAAAACAAGCCCGCGATGAGCTTAGAGAGCCAACTCACCAAGGCCATTATGGACGCTCCAATGGGCCTGAAAACGTATCGTCCCCGGCCGTGACTTCAGCACCTGCATCGTTGGAAGAAGGCTCTCATGACCGTCAAGATAAAATTGCCCAGATTGTTCGTGAGGAGCAAAATAGGGACAGCCGCTTTCCAATTTATGCTGGTCTCGAGCGCTGGAAACTCGTGGAGAAAATGGGAGACGGAGCGTTTAGCAACGTGTACCGTGCTCATGATCTTGAAGGAAAGTTTAAAGAAGGTGTGGCTATCAAAGTCGTCCGGAAACATGAGATGAATACTTCACAGGTTGGTAATTTCTTTTATTCATCTATGCCCCCGTCAATTTTTTGTCATAAAAGCCCACTTGAACCTTTACCAACGTGTTGTAGACCATGGCTATGAACCACCTTCATCCACATATCAAGCCCAAGGTCCCCAAGGCTACTGAGGTACGATTTTATCTCCGAAATCATTCTAGAATTCTCAGAAGATCTGAAGACTAACTGAGCAGAAAGCAAATATCCTCAAGGAGGTGACAATCATGAGAAAAATTTCTCATCCGAATATCATCAAATTAATTGATTTCTCCGAGTCTGAAAAGCACTACTTCATTGTGCTAGAGCTTGCCCCTGGAGGGGAGCTTTTTCATAGCATTGTGAAGCTAACATATTTTAGTGAAGACCTTGCTCGGCACGTGATTACTCA
The DNA here is from genome assembly GCA_020002325.1 of Chrysosphaeria jannelii. Taxonomy (NCBI): domain Eukaryota; kingdom Fungi; phylum Ascomycota; class Sordariomycetes; order Ophiostomatales; family Ophiostomataceae; genus Chrysosphaeria; species Chrysosphaeria jannelii. The sequence goes on along the minus strand of JAGKRY010000030.1, from coordinate 162,370 downwards.
AGTTGCACATGCCCTTGAGTATCTACACGAAGAACAGGGCGTTGTTCATCGTGACATCAAACCAGAAAACATTCTGTTTTATCCTATTGACGTGATTCCCTCTCGACACCCTCGCCCTATGCAGGCTGGCGATGAGGAAAAGTTGGATGAAGGGGAATTTACATTCGGGGTTGGCGGTGGTGGTATCGGACAAGTAAAAATCGCCGATTTTGGGTTGTCAAAAGTAATTTGGGAAACAAACACTACCACACCCTGTGGGACAGTTGGCTATACAGCGCCAGAGATTGTTAAAGATGAACGCTATAGCAAATCAGTCGATATGTGGGCACTTGGATGCGTTTTGTATACGCTTCTGTGTGGTTTCCCACCATTTTATGACGAGGTTATCGACAGATTATCCCAAAAAGTTGCTAAAGGAGACTACACCTTCCTCTCGCCATGGTGGGACGGTATTTCATCCTCCGCAACAGAATTGATTTCCCATTTACTTGTGGTTGATCCGGAGAAACGGTATACAATACGCCAGTTCCTCAATCATCCATGGATCCGAGAGCCATTCGTAGCTCCTCGAAGGGAAACAGATGTCCCCAGACCAGGTAATTCGCGGCTGGCGGATATTGATCGGCCTGGAGACTTTAGATCACCTGGTGCTGTCAATCTTCGAGAAGTATTCGATGTTGGTTACGCGGTACACCGCCAGGAAGAAGAAAACCGTCGAAAAATGGGTGCCAAGCATCACGGCATAGACCATATGGATGATCTTTTAGAGACAGAGGAAGATGTTCGAGCCATCGAGGAGGGTATGCGTACAGCAACTATTCAAGAAACAGTTTCACAAGGATATGGGCAACACACAGCTATAGTTGCAGAAGCTGGACGTCAGCAAGTGCACGATACTATGCGTTCGCGTGGAGTTTTTGAACTAAACTTGGATGGTGCTACACTTCTTGGGCGTCGTGGCGTAAAACCGTCTGCTCGTGCATCCTAGGAAACTTCACAGGAATAGAAATTTTTGTTTAAATTGAAAGAAAACTATTCAACCTTCATGTACTACTACAGATAGATAGATGTTTATTGCCTGTTGTGCTTCCCTGATGATGGTAGCTTTAGACTAAATTATACACGTAATTCATGACAATCAAAAAGGCCGCAACCAAAAACCTAGGTTCTCCGGCCTCCAATCGTGATGGGACCTTCTTCACCAATCATCCTTTCATCCGTTCAAGTGCACCACTACTCTATTACTCGAAATATTGTCCTGTCAAAGTGGGTCCCTAATGTCGTTCTGTGCTGCGCGCTTCCACCAATAGAATTGCCTTCCGTACTCCAGCCAGACCAAGGCGACGGAGATCTAAGCTTCATATGACCACCCCCCGAAGGGTTTAGAACGCTTGGAGGCAATAGCCTCCAAGAGTTCGTGACTAAAAGTGTTCCTGGGCAGTGTCCAGAGCGTCAGTCGGGGCACATCGGAACGTGCAGGTGAGCCCAGCATTCTGAGAGTAGGCAGGATGGCCCTTGTGCCCTGAACCCCACAAACCAACAAACCAAACACTAACTAAACCTATGCACCAAGCACAAAGCAAGAATAAGGGTGGTCTTTGGGTCTGAGCCGTCGGTATTTAGTGGCGAAAGACCAACAATCGATAGCTACCTACTAATAGAACAATAATTCAAAAGTGTCTGCAAAAATAATATGCCAAATCGGTGTCTCTCTCTTCTCCTGTGAAGCCTATCCTCCCTATATAGACCTTGTGGACTATGCCAAAGCAGGTTGTGTAAAGCTAGTCCTTAGAACCTAGGGGTGAGGACGGTAATCCTGCACTCAGTGCTCAGGAGAAAACTTAGTGCGGAGTCTATCTGCAAGGCCACTCTAGAAGTAGCGTGCGCACCCTGGAATTACCTACCCTTGAGTCCGAGGAAATTCAATTTACTTTAATTCATTGAAAGTCTCTTCGTCCTTTTGACCAGTGGGCCCCTTCGACGTGCCTCAAAACCAAATTCCTACTAAAAACCAAGAGGTATCTTCTAATCCAGCCCATTATCCAGAACCAACCGCCCAAATAACACGACCCAGCCTATATCCATCCAAGCCAAAAAAACGAAGAAGTGATGGCTGGCATAGCGAAAAATAAAAAGGCTACAGTGGCTGGCCCAGGCCATAAAATCCAACGCTGTACAGTCGTTCTTTCTTTTGTATTATTTGGTAGGCAGATAGCTCAGAAATATAATGATTTTATTAGATATAGACAACCCAGAATATGTAGTTCGTGTAAGGATCAACTAAAAAAGCGCGGCGCCCTTAAATGACATAGGTGCAACGTGAAGCAAAATGGGGATCAGCGCTTAGCACGCTCGCTTGAACCAGCACTTGCACTTGAGAAGACCAGAGCAGGAGTCGTTGACCGCGTAGGGGGCTGCGTAGGAGGTTGCGTAGGAGGCTGAGAGCGATTATGTGCCATATGTGCCGTCACCAAATGACCAGCATCTAAAGCTGAGCAAAGCGACAGCTCACCGGCTAGAACAGATGCAGCAATGATACAAGCTAGCCGTTGAGAATTCTTCCCTGGATTGGTTGGATGAGGGCCACGGACACCGAGCATGTGCAGCATGGCAGCTTGGGGCCCAAGAATAGTACCGCCGCCAAGTGTACCTACTTCGAGAGAAGGCATAGAGACTGAAATTTGCAAATTCCCGCGGAGGTTTCGCATAATAGTAATGCAATTGCTCGATTCAACTACCTGGGCAGGGTCTTGACCAGTGGCAAGATAGATTGCTGCTACAATGTTAGCTGCGTGTGCGTTGAAACCACCAACAGCACCAGCCATGGCAGAACCAATCAAATTTTTGGATGTATTCATAGCCACAAGTGAATCGACGTCTGACTTGAGGACCGACTTCACAATATGCCCTGGAATAATAGCTTCAGCCACAACACTTTTACCTCGACCATCGATCCAGTTCAATGCGGATGCTTTCTTGTCAATACAATAGTTACCACTTACAGTAATAACACGCATATCACTAAAGCCAAATTCGGTCGACATAACATGCAAAGCGTGCTCCACGCCCTTGCTTATCATGTTCATACCCATAGCATCACCCGTTGTTGTCTTGAAACGAACATACAAATTGGTGCCAGCAATAGCAGTCTTCATATTTTGTAGACGCGCAAAACGGCTAGTAGAATCAAACGCAGCCTTCATTTCTTTCTGCCCGACAGATGAATCAAGCCATGCTTTCGCAGCACCAGCACGCTCAAGGCTTTCAAACCCAAGACACGGTCCACGCGTCATTCCATCCGCAGTCAAAACAGTTACGGCACCACCTCCAGAGTTAATAGCCTTGCAACCTCGGCTTGTACTAGCGACAAGGACGCCCTCCGTTGTGGCCATAGGAATAAAATAGCTCACCCCATCAATAACTAGAGGGCCGGCCACTCCGACTGGGATAGGGGTATAGCCAATGACATTTTCGCAACACTGGCCGAAAACCTGAGACCAGTTGTAGTTTTCATAAGGCAAATCAGATTCGTCAAGGGTACTAGTAAGATGCTTGGTTACTTCAGTGCGTGAAATGATGGCGCGCCGAATACGAACAGCACGAGTGAAATCGCCAAGGTTCTTCTCCAATGAGTAGCCCGGAACTTTCCCACAGAGAGACAGATGAATAATTTCACCATCCGTTAGTTCAGGCATTCGGTTTTCTTTAAGCAAGTTTTCCATGTCTTCTTGACTACGAGTAGTATCCAGAGAAGTGGTTTTAGGGGCCCTTGCAGCATCCCTATCTATAGTTTCTATTCTCTCAGGGGCAGGGGTAGTAGATCGGGTGGGGATGTATTCACTTGAGGGCATTGCGGTCGAAGCAGTGTCATTGAACTTTTGGGCATTAGCAAGCTCACGTGGGTCGATTTGTTCCGGAGCATTGGGATCCTTGATACCCCAACGCGCAGCGTTGAAAAGATAGCCATTAAGAGCAACGCTTAAAGCTAAAGCCACGATGATCCATTTAGAAAGAACGGGATCCTCAAGGCTCTTTAGAATGCTAGTGACCACCCCAGCAGAAGGCTCTGTAGAATAATTGGCTGCCTCATACCTTATGGGAGATAAAACTGTTACCAAAACAGGTATGCCAGAATCCTTGGACATGCTTAATATCAGGTCAAGTCCGGCGGCCGCAACCTTGTAGGGTTCAACAGATCCGTAGCCCATGGGGGTGATGTTTTCAGCTATGTTACTAGTTCCACGAATTGGAAGCGTACAAATATTGAAGATGTTTAACAAAACAAAACCAAGAACCATTCCAAGCTTAAAGCGTGGAACGCTAGAGCTCTTTACTGAGCCGAAGAGAGACACTACACTGCGCTCATCATTTCGTTGAGCAACAGTCTCTGCAACACTGCGGCGGACACCATCATCTTCAAGAGCACGACGGGTAGCAACATGCCGTTTAATGCGATTGATCTCTAACTTGATGCAAAGAATGGACGTATAAAATGTAAAGAGCAATATGCAGTCAAAAAAGAGAATCCACGCAGCAAGGAAGCAAAATTGTTGAAGGCCACCTTGAACGCCAGATAACGATCCGCCTGCAAGAACAATGATCTCGATGGCATAACCCATCACGATAGTATAGCCCTGTTCCGTGATGGCAATCTGTATTGCATGTTGAATAGTAGAAATGCTGGTGCTCTTTACTTTTTCTTTACGGTCGAGCGCATGGGTCAAAACAGCCTCCGTGAGAGCTATGTTCTTCTCAAATCCAATAGTTACAACTAAAAATGGAAGGCCTTCTGAAAGAAGAACAACATTAATCGGGACACCTAGTTTTGTAGTGACGATAAGGCCAAACAAGAATGCAAAAACCGAAGACAAGAGTACACTTGTTCCTAGCCAAACATTTGACCCCAAGCGTCTCATGGATACAAAAAGGGAGATAAACGTAACATACATAGACAAATAGCCTAAGGCCATAGTAAGAATGTCAAGAGGCTCTGCATTCTTGAACAGATGCAAAAACTCTGCCCAGCCGTTGTTTAGCCACTGGATAATACTACCACTAGGGCCGCTACGGGCACGCATTGTCCAGATCTCCCCATCGTTTTCAGTCCTAATTTCTTGCACAGCTGATGCCAACTGTATCGTTTCCTCAAACGGAAGAAAAAATGAAATCGACTTTACCTTTAAGTACTCGTCAAAAGTATTTGGTGTGGAAGGAAGCCTTGTAGCTGTTAGATTACCAAGCCAGGTGTCTAACTTTGGAACATCCTCTACGGGAAAAGACAAGGTAACGAGGGCGATGTGGTTAAATTCTGATTCCCTTTTCGAAAATTCTTCCCATTCCCATACTTCGGGTCGCGCTATCAGGTCGCGGCTTCCATACGAGATAGACGACCAGTCAGCACGTGCTAGATTTCGAGTTACATCAAAGATACTCTCTTCTAATAAACCCATGTATGTGGAGCTGGCCAGAACAGCAACAATGACAACCGTATGGATTGGATGAGACGAAGCAAGTCGGGCAAGAGCCTGTAAAACCATTGTCAGCTGGCGGTTAAGCCACGAAGGGGAAGCCGGCTTTGAGGCCGGACGAGCGCCACGAAATCTCAATGGCATGAGATTCGAAGCATTCATCTTTTGAGAATGTCAGCATGTTTTCTTGAAAAAGCTGGAACAGGGAAACAAAACCTTTTGTTGACAAGAAGTGTCTGTCTTTGAGGCAATGTGCCCTTACTTTGAAAAAGGAGAGCAATACGTACCGAGGTACCTAAGGTACTAGCCTTTGTCCTGTCTGGAACAAGTTTTTACGCTACTATGGTACAGGAGGCCTAGTTTTCAATGTACCTTGGGCCCATTTAATCTCAAAACTTCACTGATCTTCACGTGATGGTCTTATGTAATATGCATATATGCATATAGACATGCTTCTACATATGCATAAAAAGCTTTTTCTATGCGACGCACTGCAATAGACACTAATAAACTTTTGTGAAATTAATATGTACTGAGTTGCGGTATTGGGACCGTACGAATACCTTACTTTTTAGGTTGCTGGATCTGTGGTTGGTTCAGTTAGTTGCATCACACATGCGGTTATGCATCTAAAGGATTACCGGAAGGATATAGTTTGGACATGGTATATTGTAGACTAGACAATCGCGCTCCCACATTCGTTTATATTCGTATCCCCGCCGCCTCCCCAGGTTTCCCGACCTTGGGGAGGATCTCTCTACAGGTACGTTCTGTATCGCCGAGAGAGACCTCAGATGACCTCGGTCACGCCCGCTGGCCTCGACCCCAGTGGCGAGTGCCGCTTCCCTTACGTGACCTAAGGCACTCGGCCATTCTCTTCTCTACGAGTGCACTTCTTTATGTCTCTAGAGGTTGGGTTTGGTGTTGGTTGTCTGTTGTCTCTGTCCCGTGCCATGCCCGACGCATGCACGTGACCAGGAGGAACGTTCTCTCCTCCCAGTACATACCTAGGTAATAACAAAGAGTTATTCAGGTTAAGAGGTAGGCAGGTACCCAGTCGGTAGACCCACATGTGTATCAAGCTGTTTGTCACTCAAAGCACTAAACATGTCCTTTGAGAGAGACAGAAAAGATACCTCTAAAGCATGTTCAATGTCCAGCACAGTTATACATCCAAATGGGGATACTGAAAACCATAGCCCAAAGACTAGGTGCGCCGATCACAAATTGGAAGGCAAAGCCACATCGTTTGCTTTTTTAAGGCTCCCCATTGAACTTCGGATTAAAGTATACGAAATGTACTTTGATGGCATTGACAAGACTCTTGACTTATCACCAGAAAATCACTCAACATTATTCCGTCGCTTGCAGATAATGAGGACTTGCCGCAGCATGTACGGGGAAATTTTCAATTTCTTTTATAGAACATACGCAGTTCGGATTTTCCCGGTATATCCCGGACGCTTCTTCAAGACAAAACGGCCCCTTCTCTCAAGATTAAACAAAAATCAAAGAAACTGCATTAGCTCTCTTGAGCTTCGGCTTGGGCCGGGTTTTAACAAACCTCCTAAAAGCTGGAAAGTGACAAAAAGGCTCAAGTTAAGCGAATGCACAAACGTTTGGAAGCTTTTTGTTTTTATCCAAATTGACCCAAGTGCCAGTTGGTTAGGGGGGTTCCGGCAACCTGGATTTTATGAGAATTTTTCTAGAAACCTACTGAAAGGAATTTTAGAGGAATGCACTAGTATCTCTCTTGTTGAGTTTGATGGCTATGAAAGCATAAGAAAGAGTAGCCCTATATTGACTACATTGGTAGATGTGGCAAATGCTTTTAACAAACGGATCTCATGGGGGCCTTATAATGGATGGTTAGGGGAAAATTAAATAATAATATTTATCGCAAGGTCTTAGAGGCGGCCCAAATCTAGGTGTTGGCGGAGAGTTTACAGGCGTTTTGTCTGTGTTTGGTTTCTCTAAGTGCAAAAGTACAATGCACGATAATAAGAGATGAGGGAAAAGATATAGACCCGATGTATATAAGTAGGTATGTATTGAAAGAAGACACGGGTGGTGGCCCAAAAGACACAAAACGAAACCGAACAAACCACCAAAACCCGTGCCGTCATGCCCAACAGGTCAAGGAAGGACAAGAAATCAGCAAAGAACCAAAACACCGAGAAGCCGACTCAACCATAGGTTGCCGGTGGGCTGGCGGGTCTGGATAGCACCCAGACACGCACCGTGTGCAGATAGTAGTGTAGCTCGTATGAGAATAAACCAAATGTATAAGCCTAAAGAAAAGTGGTTGTGTCCGCGACCGCGATGTGCTTGGCGGGCGATGGGACTCTATGTGTCTGTGTATGTCTAAAACAAGAACAAAAGTTAACCTAAAACCAAGACCAAAACCTGCCGAGTAAGAGAACGCTACTCAAGATAGTACCTACAACTGTACCAGCCAGTCTACACTCAGTAATAGTATATGGATAGATGAAGGGTAAGAAGTATCATACCTTTCGGCTTCCCCAATAATGGTAGCTTGAGTAAGTCATTATATAATTTACGAGCTAAAAAGACTGCGGTCAAAACTATGCCCTCCGATCTTAGTCTGAATAGCCTATCTACCTAAGAATGTATTGTAGTAAATTTTGCTTTTGTTTCTGTCAGAATAGCCATAAAGTAAAATTTTGTTTCTTCTTCACTTTGCATAAACACCTGCAAATCAAAGTCTCGAATTATAGCAATTACTGATTTTACAAGTATTAGCTCTGCGAGGTGGCGACCTGGGCATGTCCTCGACATACCGCCCCAAGTAAGGTTTATATTTTCCATGCGTCTTACTTCATTCCTATCAGTGTTCAGCCACCTGCTAGGCCTAAATTCATCGGCATCAGGGCCGAATATTGATTTGTTTCTATGCAAAGCTCCTGGACAGCAGCCTACGATTGTTCCAGCGGGTATGATATGGTTCTCGATTGTAATCGGCTTGTTGCGAGGAACAACTCTTGGAAGAGGCATCCCAATTGCAGGAAAAAGACGTTGCGCTTCGCGAATAGAGGCTACTGTAATTGGAAATAGGTCCTTTGCATCACGTAATGATGCGCACTTCACAGATGGCCCTCTAACTTCATTTGATACTTGAGACAGTATTTCTAGATGAGAACCAATTAGGGATATACTTGCAGTTAAAGCACTACAAAGCGTCTCGTGCCCTGCTCCGAAGTTAGCCATCGCCATCCTACGGAGGTACGTTTTAGTAAATTGTGGTCGATCATGATGGAGTTGTATGAGGTCGCCAAGAATATCTTCATGACGAGTCTCTTTTTGAATCAATTGGCTATTAGAGAATAGAATCTCTTTGCTCTTCCTAGATGAATTAATTCGATTCCCAATCTTTCGTCCAATAACTGGGAAAATAGACTTGTAATTATCTGGTTTGGTATAGCCAAGCTTGAAAGCAAAGCTGAACAATTTTGATGTGATAGGCAAGTGAAAATCAAGTTTTTGGAGCAAGGGGAATAATCCCAAAACACTTTTCCTTCTCCAATTGCTATAGCTAACACTGCTTGTTCCAAAATCAGAATGAGTATTTGAGAGTTTGGGTGACCAGGAGAGAACAGTTGATCCAAGGCATTCTAAGGCCATTATGTGCATCCACTCTTTCAAGATTACTATAGATCCCTCCTCTTGTTTCAAATCCTTGATTACTCTTTCTGTGGTGGTGCCTATCGTTTGGGAAAGTTTGATTACATTCGACTCGCTGTAAACGCAACCAACCATCCGTCTTTGAGATTGATAGCGTTCAATATTTCGCTCGGACAGTAGATCGAAAGAATCCTGGTCATAAATATGTAGCGGGGACGCCCAACTCATAGATGGTTTAAAAAGCATTGTTGCCAAGTAAAATTCAGATTTTGGCAAGCCTTTTGCCCCATATATTTTTCGAAAAGAATCTTCACTGTCACACCATAGCTCATTCGGACGTACTCGAACAACAGGTCCATATTTTTTATGAAGTGAAGTCGCCAACTGTAGCATTTTTCCATTACGGACTTGATAAGCATACCATATGCCAGAAATAGCTGCAATTTTTGGCCCTGGTATACAATGCAATGGGTGAAAGAAGAGTCTGTATAAGCATATCAAGGCAGCTATAACACACGCTAAAGCTGATAGCTCGAGTAGCGAAGTAACTGTTCCGAGATTCATAGATGGTAGAATGGGCTTTTAATTCTTAACATATACTAGAATATCGGTACATATTCAAAACTCAGAACAGGAAATTGGTTTTGCCGAGTCTTTGTTGACTACCACTGCACTATGTAATGCTAGTAGATAGATACCATAGCAAAAAAAGTGGATGGATTTGTAATCCTGAAAAGCGCTTGTATGTATGGTACAGGAAACTTAGAATCAGCAAAAAGATACCTGCCAAAGTGGGGCCGCTGAACTTCAAATTTGACGAAAAAATTTTGGTGATCAAAAACTCCTTTTAGCACGTAGATCGCTGTATTTTGAAGTTCTCTATCGATGGATTTTTTCAAACTTCAAATTGGACAACTTGGCGCTGAGTTATGCTTGAATTACGTTTTGGTGTAAGGTAAGAAAGATTAAAGTGGGTAACTCTAGCCTTTTTTGTACACGTTATGCAGGATTATGCACATATTGTGCATGCATAGTGCACGTGCTTTCTATAAATAGTATTTTATTATGCAAGTACAAAATATTATGTAAGCCTTAGATATTTGTATATATGCAACTAATTAGTAAACGAGTCATGAATGCCACGATGACGACTAAATTTGGCGTCAGTGTAGCGCTTTGTTGGCTCTTCGTTCTTCTCATAGTAGGCCTGCACTAGATGAACTGAATGGTTGAAGTGAGAAAAGATGTTCTTTGTTTTCACCTTCTCAACACCCTTCAAAACAATGTCACTCCAGCCTTTAAATGAGCCAGTGTGTTACGGGTCAGGTCACGTGGTTGACTGAGTATGCTCCTCAGTCCCTACGGATAGGGTTATGGCAGGCGGTGTAGGATGGCAGAACGGCAGACTCCAAGGCAGGGTTTAGGGGGACATGTTTCTTCCTTTCTTCTTTTCTTCAGCTAGTCTTTCGTTACGGAATTGAGTGCTTAGTTTTCTCTGCTTGTCTCGTCCCGTGTATAGCAAATCCTTCTGCTATACCCGTCACACAGTGCATTTCAACCGTGTATATCTCTTGGCTTCGCACCAGAATCTTTCAATGAAGTTCAACTCGCAGTGAAACTTCGGGTAAAATATAATTTCGTGACTGTTCTTTAAAACAGCTTCTTCGAGTTGGCTTTTTTGGCTAAGGAAATCGGGCTGAGAAGCTAGCAATGCTGTTGCACAGCATGCTGGTCCATTTTCAAAGCAGTTTGCGGTTGTTTTACACTTCAGGTGCAGACCTTCTCTCCATAAGCCTCTTTCTTCGAGGATTTTTTTAATTCCTTTTGGCTTTCCGCGCAGATTTTCATCATGGTAATCGCCTGGAAAAGACATTGACTGAACATGTCCATCGTGACATCCATCTTTCATATGCGCTCTGTTTTTGCCACCTGGGTGAAAATTCATATTACCAACCCGAAGAGCATCCTTTGAAAAGGCACTGTGATTAGTCGCATTGTCGAATGCAAATAACGCTTGGCATCCAGGGAATAAAACGTCAAAAATGGGGATCACGATTTTTTCCAATTGATCCAAAAGTTTATCGGCTGCCCAGTAGCCATCTTTTCCATAGTCGACCATGACAAAAGCATCTCGAATTGGCTTGTTATTTCTAACAGGATATTTTGGCCGCTTCAACAGATTTTCGTCTGAGATCAAGGAATCAGGTATACGCAAAGGCCCGACTGGAGTTATAAACCCCGAAAGCATAACACCTTTACCCTTTCCTTTTCCAAAAAAAGGCTTATTGTTGACATTAACCCATCCCCTATTGCCGTGGTCATTGCAGTTGAACGTAGACTCATCATGAGTAACTAAAACTAGAGGCCTGGTGCCTTCTGGAATACGATTGGCACTCCACTTCCCATCCGCCTGAAATTCAACTGAGCGCTCCAAAAACTTCATCATTCTTGGAAGAAATTCACTCTGTCGATACTCAATCACATCTGGTCGTTCATGCCCATCTCGATAGATGTCTTTAGTGAAAGTTTTGAATTGGTAGCCAAATTTTGCCATCCATTCACGCCCTTGCCGTGCTGACAAAATCGGCTTTCTACTTTCGTCATCTGAAGACTCATCCGGATGATTCAATGGCTCCGTGGGCATCTCTATAATATCTACTAGCTTCGGAAATATGGTCTTGAGGCTAGGATTTGCGACCAATTCTTTTTTGAAAAATTGGTAAACTTCTTCTACGAGCCTGTAAGAAGTTGTTTTTGACTTTTGGTCAGATAGCCAAATTCGCAGGTGCTTATGCAATGGTTTATAATTGAGAAAGGTTGGTATTTTGGCATGCTGCCCTTGCCTGCATAATGCAACTACCTTTTCACAAAACCACATCTTCCCAAAATTCATCAATGTTGACGTATAGGATTCCTTTTGGTTATTTCCAAGAAGGATTGTCTTACAGCACTCCCTATACGATTTTTCTGGATTGTTTTTCAGGTGCTGGAGAGATTTAAGAACAAGATCGTAACGAGATTTTGTCTTTCCAGTCAAACTTTTTAGTCTTTTCTCAAGACTTTTAATGTGATGGTCGCTAATAGTGTGCCCGTTTAAAACTTTTACTTCAGTTGACTCATCTTCAGTTAGGTCACAGGAATCTTCTATAGGTGATTCTTCAAAAGCAACTGGTAGATTGCCAACTAGAGGATTACCAGACGAACTATCAGTCAGAGTATTTGGTGTATTTCGTGGCGTTCTGGCTATACGAAAACCAGACATGTCAGTTATGGTTCTGCATTTCTTTGCTTCATTTGATAATTCTTTAGCCTTTCTTTTCTTGAGATACATCTGTGATTCAGATGTCCCAGGTCTAGCCGAATGCATAGGTAGGAAAGTATGTATCCCTTCAGTTTTGTCGGTATTTGACATTAATATTTGAAATGCATTGTATTGTTGATAGAAACTTTCAGGAACCTCATCATCTGTTTCTTCATGAGAGTGAAAAAGATCTTCTGATCCATTCTAGACAAGCACATCAGGCACAATATCAGGAGGTGGAGAGACGATGATTTCTTCTTGGTGATCAATAGCGTGAATTTGTTTTATTGGCCTTCCACGACGTGAATTTGTGTGTTAATTTCGCCCTTTCTGTTTCATTGACCTTGTCCAAGATGGAGGTATTCTTTTTCCCAGACCCATGTTGAAATAATGTCTAGGTATTGAGTTGCGGTATTGGGACCGTACGAATACTCCAGGTCACGTGCATGCACCAGGCACGGCATGGGACAGAGACAACAGACCCTTAGGCCAAATCATAAACCAAAGGTGTCCAGTAGTGAAGTTGCAACAAATAATCAATTTTAACATTAAACCTAAATCCTCAGACCTATTGGTAAACTGGTTGGTACCAACCATTCTACAGTCACTACATACTGGAAAAACTGGATGTCCTCCTCCTATGACCCCTCCTTTCCTAATATAGACCCAGCCATGCGCCATCTCTTGTCTCAACTATAATAAACTATTACGACAAGCTTAGAGGTGGAGGTATGTCGTTATTTGGAGTTGGCCGACTATCCCGCCCTTGCGTTCATCGTGCACTCTATAGATAGGAAGTGTGACGGTGACGTCCACGGAGCCGAGAAGTCTAATAAACACAATTAGCCTGGTTCTCTGAACGAGATTTCTATGAGGAGAGAAGGAGAACAGAGACGGACAGATTGTGGTTATTACAAGCCGTGTGGGCCTGGTCCAAAATTGGACGGTGTGACGAGAAAGCAAACGGACGGTTGTGTGTGTAACCTCAAGGGTCACGCGACGAGGGCCGGGCACGGCTGGCAGCTCGGCCCGTGACAGGAAGCTTCCATTAACAGTTGAAAAAGAGGTGGCATGCACCACCGGATTTCTATAAGAAGTGTGATCATCGACATTCACATCAAGCATTGGATCGTTTTTGTTACATTGTAATTCTACAGTGTTTACCATAGCTGATATTGATTATTTGTGTGCACCTTCACGAGTAAACACCTAAGGTTCAGGTCAGAGTCTGGGGCTACAACCGCTGCAACCAGTTTTATTTTCCAAGCAGAGCTCACCACTGAATTTTATGTATCCAATTTTCACTCCACGCTTGTTTTGTGGTTAGTTGGCGGTTGTTCAGTTTTGTAGTGTATGTAGTTCTGCGGGGTTCAGGTCACATAGGCCATGCTAATCTTTCTTCTCTCAGTAAAAATGCACATATCTTATAACATCCTCAGTATTTGGCGGTTAGTTGAAGACGTAACACAAGGAATGCTTTTGCTTTCGCACCATTTTTTGACCTGATCTGTACTGAAGTGAACTTTACAGTTAGCTGAAGGGCATATTAAAGAAAGCTCATTTAACCAATCAGCCAGAGATTCTAAAATGATCGTGTCATACATAGATACACGGTCAAGCCAGCTGTGAGAACCAACATGCAGTGGCGCTTCATGCTCGTAAATGGCTGTGCTAATCATGTCAAGTACCACAGCTTCATTGACAACCGTAGCCCCAGTAGTTTCCGTGTAAGTCGCTTCTGGGATATTAACATTTGGTAAAAGGCCAGACTCTTCCACACAGCTGCTATAAGTATTTTCATTCGCAATCCGATTAGGTATCCCAGAGTGATCGTTAGTTGAAGTTTCGTTATTTTTTTTAGCCACTACTTCGCAGTTTGGTGGCAATGTGTCTAACGATGTTTCTTTTGTGTTCTCACCAACTGAATACCATTTCTCTTGCAAAAAATTCACTACTTCTTTTTTAGTTCGAAGAGGTTTTTGGTCTTCGGTTGTTAAAAACGTCTTTAGCTTAGAAATGGACATGGCTCTAAAGTTTGGACAGTGTTGATGACGAGCGTGACCTTTCTTCTCAACTTCACTACTTCTGAGAGACTCTAAAATACGAAGTGATGAAGGCTCCTTCATGGAGTTTACATGTTGTAAATTTTTGAACTCTTCGATTGATTTGGGATAGCCAAATACTTGGGCGACCTTTTCCTCACCGGAATTTACTGCATCATAGTTATCCGTACAATTCTGTTGAGTTAATGCAACGTTCGAAAACGGCATATCAAGAAATTGAGATGCCTTCTTCAATTTACGTTCATATCCATGAGGCTGAGGAGGCAATTTATAATTGGCAACAGGTAGAGGAGGTCCCCTTCTACTGGGGCTATATACTAGCTGACTGTTTGTCCCAAAAAGAAAGTGCTGATTCGCCAGTTCTGCCTGCGCAGATACGGGAGATAGTAAAAGAGGTTTGGAGACAGTCTTTTCTCCCAGATTTCTATCTTCTAGCACTCTTTTTATTCCCTTTGAAGGTCTTTTTCTCGTAAGAGAAAATCCACGGTTGACTTTATCCAACATATACTTGGCGGGAAGTTCGCTATCAAAACTGTATGTCATTTTTTGGGGGGGTGGATTCGAGTCAGAGCCGTAATAAGAAGCAAGCTCGTTTTTCCTAAATCGTGATCTTTTACTTCGGTGAGTCATCATGGCATCTATGTCAACCGGCTCAATTTTTCGCTTCATAAATAATGAAGTACTTAAAGTAGCCTCGTCATCTAGTCTTTGATGCTTATTTTCGTTGAAAGCATATTTTCTTTGCAAATTGTTGGTGCTATCCACATTAAAGTCATTAGAATCCGTAGAAATGCGAGTATAAGAAATCGAATCTTTTCTCTCTTGGCCTTCAGGCAGCATAGATTTTCTTTCCATTTTATATTTTGTATCAAGTTATTATGGTTCGCGTCATATTAGAGTCTGAGTGATGAAGAAATTGATTAAGGTGAGGTATAGGAGATATTACATATCTGTACTGAGGAAAGAGAAGGCTCCTCCGGTCACGTGCATGCGTCTGGCGGCACGGGACCGAGACAACAGACAACCAACACCAAACCCAACCTCTGGAGACAATAAAGACAGGCACTCGCATAGAAGAGTATGGCCCGAGCGTCTTAGGTCACGTAGGGGAAGAGGCACTCACCACTGGAGTCGAAGCCAGCAGGCGTGACCAAGGTCATCTGAGGTCTTTCTCGGCGATACTGAACGTATCTGTAGAGAGATCCTCCCCAAGGTCGGGAAACCTGGGGAGGCGGAGGGGATACGAATATAAACGAATGTGGGAGCGCGATGTCCTAGTCTACAATATACGATGTCCAAACTATGTATATCCTTCCGATAATCCTTAAGATGTATAACCGCATGTGTGATGCAACTAACTGAACCAACCACAGATCCAACAACCTAAAAAATAAGGTATTTGTGCGGTCCCAATACCGCAACTCAATACTGACTTGAGGTATGGGACCCGACCTCAGTTTTTGGTTATTGGATCTGTGGCTGGTTGTTAGCTGCATGGCTCCATGCATATGGGCGATATGCATGTAGGAGAGCCTAGGACACGTCTTGTGGTGCTTTGGACTTAGTTTTAAATTACGACCCACTTACCTTATACTTCCGGTCTCCCTAGGTCCGGCACCTGGGGAGGCACCTCTCGGCAGATTTGTTCTGCACTCTCACGAAAGCAGCAGGGAGACGTTGTCCGCCGCTGGTGAGTACCGTCCTCCTCACAAGTGCTCAGCCACTCCCTTTCTCTCCGACTGCTTGTGCTCGGTCGTGTCTCTAGAGCTTGAGGTTTGGTGTTGTTTCCTTGTTGTCTCTGTCCCGTGCCGTGCCCGACGCATGCACGTGACCTGGAAGAGCGTTCCTTCCACCCAGTAGGTACATAGGTACCTATTTAATGTATGCAGATTAATAATCTAATAAACCTGGTGCCTTCGCTTGATGCCTGCCTTGTTCTTCAAGATTCCTCACCCAGTCAAAAAAACATAAAAGGATCACCACACAGACTTGAGACTATCATTTTGTGAAGATGTTTTTGTCAACTGTTCAGCGTCATATTTCCCGCTCGCCTCCAACAAAATTCCGCACTTTTCGAAACATTCGTCAAAACTCTTCTTTTGCACCGACTTTAAGAAAAAATGTGCTGCCGAGACAGCACATTGCTTCACGACTTTGCAGCCAAACTAGGTCATATTATCAGCAGACGAATACAAACAGCTATTCCTTCTCTCGGAAGCTTTTTATTGGCGGCGCCATATTTGGCGGGACACTTGTTTTAACCAATGTTATTTTTAATCGTGAAACAAGAGATGATGGTGGTATACCCGTATTTGAGCGTGAGTACCTCAACAACACGTTTTTACATACAGGACTTGGTATTGGTATAATTGCCATAACTGCTCGCCAAATGATACAGTCAGGATTCGCGTTCCGTGTTATGACAGCTAATCCTTACATGGTTGGCATTGGCGGCCTTGTGTTATCGTTTGGAACAATGATCGGCACAAGAAGCATTGATCCTGACAACTATGTCCCAAAGTACGCTTTGTGGACAGCTTTCAATGCAACGCAAGCGGCTTTTCTTGCACCAATGATGGCTTTTGTTCCTACTGCATTATTAGCTCGAGCAGGGCTATATACGGTTGCGATGATGGGATCTATCTCTCTAGTAGGTGCAACTGCTAAGCAAGAGAAATACCTCTACCTTGGAGCCCCTCTCTTAGCCGGAACTGCAATTGTTATGGCTTCTGGGCTAGCGCCTCTTATTGTTCCTGTTACGGCTCTGCGGACACTTGCGTTTACCGAAAATATTTGGCTTTGGGGTGGCCTTGCATTGTTCGGTGGGTTTACATTATATGACGTTCAGAAGGTTTTGCATCATGCTCGTTTAGCAGAACGCGGATTGATAAAGCGTGATCCAGTCAATGAAAGCATCTCATTGGAATTGGACTTCGTCAATATTTTTGTACGTATGGTTCAAGTTCTTGTAATGCAGCAAAATCGCCGAAAATAGCCCTTAATGTGAATTATTCCCCCTTGTTGAGAATTGGGAAGGTACCATTACAGCTACAAGATAATACCTCCCTGAGAAAACAGGCCACACGTGCAATACCCGCCATTTTTATTTTCTATTTTTTTTTTTCATTTCAAAAATGCACGACATATAACAAGAGGCACTTCTTTTTTGGTAATTGCACTTCAATTCCTTAAATTTTAGCATTATGGAAATCCAAAAGACTTGTGCAGGGAAAGCTGCTAAAAGTAGGCCAACCTCCACAAAGTTTCCCGATGTCAAAACTATTCGTGATGCCATTCCTGCGCATTGCTTTGAGTCTTCTGTTATCCGGTCATTGTCATATGTTTTACGTGACTCTATTATGGTGGTTAGCCTTGTATGGGCTGCCTTAACATATATTCCTGCCATTGACAATTTTTGGCTCCGCATAAGTGCATGGGCCATTTATGGCTATATTCAAGGCCTTATTTGCACTGGTGTATGGATCCTCGGGCATGAATGTGGTCATGGATCGTTCTCTTCCTATGGACTGCTTAATGATGCAGTTGGGATTATGCTCCATTCTTTTCTGCTCGTTCCTTATTTTTCATGGAAGTTTTCTCACCACCGGCATCATCAATATGCAGGTAATATGGACAAAGATATGGCTTTTGTCCCTCGTACTATTCCTGCCGCTAAGTGCAAACGTGGAGTAGCAACTCTTTTCCTTGACCCAGAGTTCGTTGAGGATACGCCACTTGTCCAAATGCTTCAACTATTGGCTCACCAACTCGGCGGCTGGCAGGCGTATCTTTTGTTCAATGCATCTGCTGGGCTTAATAGCAAGCAACGTGAAGAGTCTCGTTGGTGGCGCCTTAGCCACTTTGACCCGTTGAGTGCTGTTTTCCGCACTAACGAGGCTAAATACATAATAATTACAGATATTGGCCTTTTTACTATGGCTGCAATTATTTTCTGGGGATCAACTGTTGTCCCAGGTGGTTGGTTGACAATGATTTCTCTCTACTTTGTTCCATATGTATGGGTTCATCACTGGCTAATTGCCATTACGTACCTCCATCACAACCACCCTGATGTTCATCATTATGAAGCTAATGATTGGACGTACGTTAAAGGTGCTTTAGCGACTGTTGACCGAGACTTTGGATGGGTTGGTCGTCATTTATTTCATGGAATTATTGAGAAGCACGTTATCCACCATCTCTTTCCGTACGTTAGACTATCTTTTATTTTTCGTCATTTCTTCTCTAATCATAGGCGCATCCCATTCTACAAGGCTGATGAGGCAACGGAAGCTATTAGGCCTCTACTTGGGGATCTTTTCCATGAAGCGAAGTCATCATTTATGTGGGACCTCTGGTCAACATGGACCACATGCAAGTATGTGATTCCTGACCCCAGTGTCCCGGGTGCTATGTGTTGGGCAAAGTGAAAGATGGTTTTTGTGAGGCAAAAAGTAGGATTTTTGGTTTACGCTTGAAAAAGAGTGCCTAGGTAGGTAATGTAAATAAAAGTTGATGTTGTTTATATGTATCTAGTCATACATATTTCTTTCCTACAATGGTAATACTAGCTCTGTACGGTTGAGACAGGCGGACGCACTGCTAGGTCTATCTACCTATATAAGGAGGGGGATCAAGGACTTCATTACTACGCATCCACCTTTTTTATCGATCATAGAGTTTATATCATTTTTCCATAATTGATATTAATTGTTTGTTCAAGCCTTCACCACTAGACATCGACACTGCCATTTTCCCGTATAACAAGCATGGCCCACCACTGCTTTTTCCTGCATCCCATATCCGCCTTGTGTTTGGTGCAAGTAGCCCATATAAGGAAATCAAAAAATAAAATGTATGGCTAGTATCTGTACTATATCCCGCAAATGTGGGCAGGCTACAGCTTTTTCAGAGCCGAATTATAATTTATGGCAAAATATTGAGCACGACTTAGCGAAAAAATGAAATGGAGCTTCATCGATGTATAATCACATCAACAGGTTCAAGGATATTAAACCCTAAGCTGATGGATTATTATTGCCAATTAGACACAGGACAACACACGGATTACCTACTTGAGTAACTTTTCAATGTATGTAACAATATCAAGAGGGGATACTAAGATAGACGACATGTGTAATTTTTATTGATAATTTCTTGCAAAAAACGCGACTATGAAATACAGTGGAAATAACTACTGTACTGGGCTCCAAACATTCTTCAAGAAGCCGTCCCGTTGAGCAAGTCTGTTTATAGAGTCGTCTGATTCACCCTGAGCTCGGATGAAGCCGCAGATCGTGAACAAGTGACGGTCATCGATAGCACGTCCATTTTCATCGACCTTAAGATGTTAGAAAACTTGCAAAGATAGCGAATAAACAAATAGTGCACGCTGGAATATCGTCAAGGGTAACAAATAAAAACAAATTTGCGTTGAAATAAACGCTCATACCTTTGCGATAGCAATTTGGACAGATGCATGGTCTTTAGCCTTTATAATGCGGCCCGTGGCAGAGCACTTGCGAGGGACATAAAGGTCAATGATATCTCCCTTGTCGTTTTCCATCTTGGTTGATATGTGAAATGGCTTCTCAGGTTAATTGAAACAGAAATGCGATGGCCTAGTATGTTTTTTAGCATGCCCTACCCACGAGTACTAAGACAGCATTAGCCAATAGATAATGAAAAAAAAAATACAATGTGGGGCATTATTAGCTCAGCGCACAAACTCAATTTTTGACACGTGGGTACCTATGTACATATGTAGTAGTATTGTATTTTATTTTATTTTATTTTTCTTTTCAACGTCCTATGTATCAAAGTAAATTTATATCACGTGAGACCTAAATGTGGCTTTCGATGTACATATGTACCTGCTTATTTATTTGAAGAATCCGAAAATTGCTTGCTCACTAAGAGCGGACACCGATTCTTTCGCATTTGTTTTTTTTAGGTTTTTTTTTGTATGTACGTCCTGTCTATATGTATCCCGAGTCGTCCTGCGCTGCACGCTTTCATCAATAAAATTATGTCCTCACGTAATCCAGCTAGGCGAAGGTGCCGGTACCAAACAATGACCACCTCCCGAAGGGTATAGTACGCTTGGAGGCAAAGTGCGTGGAAAGGGGTCCCCGGACAGTGTCCAGAGCATCGGTCGGCGGCACGAAGGCACCTGCGGGTGTGCCAAACGTCCATACCAAAAACGCAAATGCAAAGTAGTTCCAGTGTGGAACCCAGTGATTTCTTCCTGAAAACTCAAGTTCCAGGAAGTTTTACGAGTTCCAGTATGGAACTCCATTTCACCAGCACTTAAAAATTGAAAAGTTAAAAAAAAAATAACTGATCATAAAGTTCAATACCTTATATAACTTGTTCAATAGAATAAATATACGATATTGAAAAAACTCTAGGAATTAAATCAAGGGAAGATGACAACGGATATTCTTAAAAGGTAATACATGTATTAGTCTTGAAATATCTCTTAGTCCTCCTCCTCCAGCGCCTGACAGCACACCGCATCCCGGGGGAACGGTGTGCAAGGCTTCTCTGAAGCCTTTTCTCTATCACTTGCCATTTTTTTTGCACCCTCCTTAAGCTTAAATACGTTGTCGTCATCCAAAAATTCGCCAAGCTCATTGAGGTCATCAATGATTTTGCAAAGACCAAATGTACATAGAATGCTTCCTATTGTAGTTAAACTCACGCCCAACTGCGAAAAGTTTAATTTTATTGTTCAGATAATTCATCGCCTTGTGAAGCGCCTTTTGTCTAACCCAGCTATGATGGATTCCTCCTTTTTTTTAATGAGACTGCTTCTTCCTAGCCGTGACTAATAAAAACTTTCTTTTTTTTTAGGATCAATTATCTCTAGCGTATATCCGTAATTTTAAGAAGAAAAGGCCTGACGTAGCTACGGGACGCTTGCAATGGGCCAAGAAGTTTGGATTTAACGATCGGTTAGTTATATTTTTTGAGCTAATTTTAAAGTGATGGATATCGGCTTGTTTTCTCACGGGATGACTACATTTTTTTTAAAATAGGGCCTATGGAGTGCTCAAAAATTGGGCGTGTTGATCATGTGTTCTGTCACAGGCCAAAGAAACCAGAGACCCAACTATAAACTAGCGACAAGTGACGCACCGCACGAATGAACCACTCATTTTTGGCATCAATGCTGTAGAGATCTGTGACTTTTCATATATTGTCAATCCGAGACGGCACCAAAACGATTATCTTTATATCGACTTGACAGCACAATTTTTATAGTTTCAAGACTTGCTTGCACGGCATTTCTTACCTCTATTTATTTATTTGCAGTTTTTTTCGTCTCTTTGACTCGCAGGCTCCTTAGATGTGCCTCACCACTAAATCCTCGCTAGAAACCCAGACGTCCACTAATCCACCAGCACTATCTACATTTGGCACACCTGCAGGTGCCTTCGTGCCGCCGACCGACGCTCTGGACACTGTCCGGGGACCCCTTTCCACGCACTCTTGGAGGCCATTGCCTCCAAGCATCCTGTACCCTTCTGGAGGTGATCATTGTCTGGTACAGGCACCCTGGAGTACGCGCGGACATAATTTTATTTGTGGAAGCGCGCAGCGCAGGACGGCTCGGGACCCACTTTGACAGGACGTCGAAAATCCACTAATCCAGCCCATTA
Organism: Chrysosphaeria jannelii; assembly: GCA_020002325.1. Lineage (NCBI taxonomy): Eukaryota > Fungi > Ascomycota > Sordariomycetes > Ophiostomatales > Ophiostomataceae > Chrysosphaeria > Chrysosphaeria jannelii. The sequence continues at coordinate 140,232 of JAGKRY010000030.1, read as the reverse complement.
TCCAGAACCATCCGCCCAAATATCAAGACCCAACCAATATCTATCCAAGCCCAAAACGAAGAAGTTCTGGTTAGCATAGCGAAAACAATAACCGTCAACAAGAGGCTGGCCCGGGCCATAAAACCCGGCCACCAAAGGGCAGCACAAACGGTAGGTCCACGTAAAAATACTATATAGCTGTATGGCCGATAGTCACATGTATTAATATGTGGTAGCCCCACATTACGTCCCGATATATGCATAACACATCCAAAACGGGCTAGCGTTATGGATGCCCACAAACCTTCTAAATACGGATTCAACGATATACCTGATTTATAAAATAAAACAGAATAAAAAAGACTCTTCTCTCCAATTGAATCTAAAACTTTGTTTATTTTTCTCAAGTAAAACAAGAACGTTACAAGATGGTCGAGTTTATTATGGAGGATCCAACCCGGAGAGGTCGGCAATGGAGACATAGAGGTGGAGATATGCTTTATAATCGTCAAGCTCCTGTGCAGCAGCCGATGGAGTCTATGACTAGTGGATGGCGAGCTATTTTTGTCCCTCAGTCAGTGCCTATGGCTCCCTTTGCCACCACCAATAGCCACTAGAAGTAGAGGGGACAGCTACTCCACAACGGCCTCGTCGAAATGAGTGTTTGACGGATAGCGGGCGGACCCCCCGGGAGGGAGTGAATCAAGACCATGCGCTTCCCGAATCTCACCTGGACATACAGAATATTAGCACAGGAGTGTAACAACTCTGTGAGGGCCTTTCTTTCGGTCCAGACTGTTCATCGGACAGTCTAGAGGGAGACTAGCCGAACCAAGAAGCAGCCCGACCAAGCACTTTCACGCAAGACGTTGAGGCCAGAGTCTTGGATCGACCTTCGGAGTGCACTTGGGTTGTACGACGAGATTCTTTCCAGCATAACTCGGGCCGCACCTCGTTTATGATTTGGGGGCAATAGGCAGTGGCTAGAAGTCGCCGCTCGTTTTCCTCCAGCGAACGGGGCCTACGGGGGGATAACCTCCCAGACTTTCGGGACCAGGTTCTGGCACCGATTGTCGGTCCCGTCATGCAGCGAATGCCCCAAGGGACCATCTTCATGATGGACGGGGTCAAGGTCCATATGGGGAATGCGCGGAGGTGGATGGACGAGTTTGCCGGGGACTGACCGTTGGGAAGGGGGGCTTGCTTGGCCACCATGCTCCCCTGACATCAACCCAATCGGGAAGGCCTGGAGATACATTAAGGACTGCTTCACGAGGATGTATCCATTTCCACGGACGTTGGCAGCTCTTCGGCAAGCCGTCCAGGCCATATGGGACGGGATCGACCCAGATGAGTTTCTGGAGAACGAACTACAGCGTTTGCCAGGGAAGGTGGCCGACATAATTCCAGCCAGTGGTCGATCTACAGCCATTAATGGGTTGTTATTATTATTATTATTATTATTTACTGTAATATATTATACTGATTCCTACTTCTTCTGCACCTTCCTACGCTAATCCAGATTGGGATTCTTATGCAAGTATCCTAGCTCATACAAGGCTTGATATAATATTTCGCACAGCTTCCAATACAAAGATACATACCTACCTATGTGGTTAATTCAACTATATTGTTTGCTTCTAAGACCTAAAGCCTCGATTTAGGCGTTGTACTAGCATAAGGTTTACAGTACTTTGCCCCATTTTCAGAAGCCAGAGACTTTTTGAATTCTAGCATCGGTAAAACATCTGCTTTTTTGCGTATTTCAACTTGGCGTGGTGTGCTCGATAATCCCGTAACGAGGATAACACGATATGAATCCCCACAATTTCTTTCTTGATCAAATTCATATCCTGGTTGGTCAAGAAATAAAACAGACCGCTGAAATTTATCGAATTTGGCAGGCAAATGGCCAACTAGTTTGGGACTTATAACACGGTCGGTCCATGGTACATATGATTTGAAATCTTCGTCCGGTGCACGCCCATGACGTATCAACTCAGCTAAGCGACTTCTTTCTGTTGCAAAATGCTGGACGGCAAGTGAGTTTCGACCTCTATAAGGCTTTGGTAGACCATCTGGGCCTTGAAGAAATGGGTCTAGAATTGAGAGTATATAAATTTGTGGTGGGAACAAGATAATTTCGTTATTCTTGGCACGGTGAAGCCATGTAGAAGCTGTGGCAAACTCTGCAGATATCACTTCCTGCAAATCAGGGTTTACCTGAATAGGCTGCATGAAACTTCTACTTTGAGAATATTGACCATCCTTTAGCTTCTCCATGTCACTTTCGCGAAGCGGTAGCATGTAAAGGTACATCTGAGTCGTGTAACGTCTTGACATATTAGTCGGACTAAGCCATCGCGTAAAAGGGATCAGGTTTCCTAATAGTAGTGTTAACAGACCTTTGGAAAGAAAGAAATAATCATATATATATACCAACGTCAGGAACAAGCCCCATTGTGTTCAGCCATTTATCAAATTGAATTTTATCATTTGCAATATCGCGCCTCGCTTTAAGGCTTTCGTCATTGCTGATTTTAATAACGACAGGCTGATCGTCGTCGTCTTCGTCTCTGTAGCCGTCATCTTGTTGTGGCATGGGAAGTGCTAAAAGAACGCCAGATTCTTCAAAAGTTTCTCTAATGGCTGCTAAACGATATGCGTCACCATCTTTGTGTCTCTCGGGACTATTTTCCGATGGGATTAGTGCGCCCTCATGAAAAGTCGACAAGTTCCCTCCTGGAAATACGTGTGCTGAAGAGAATTCACCCGATTCACGACGGTGCAGCAATAAGATTTCATTAAAGGGGGAAATAACAACGACACTTGCACTTGGAGCCGCTGTAGCAACTCGCGAATGTCGCATTTGGATGACTGATTGTGAATAAGGACGTATTGTACTATCCGTAATTGAGTTGACGTATGTGAGATTGTTTCCAAATTGCTTAACTCTGTTATATTTGAAGCATAAATTGGGATGTGAACGATTTGCCGCGTGTATGAGACGCAACCTTGGAATGCACTTCAGAACAGCCGCATTCATTGAGATGTGTTTGATACATTCGGTGATACCTTAACATATCCATCTCGGTACCTAGGTATCTGTACGCATGTACCCTCTAGTGCCAAAAATTTTTTGGAGATTCTGAGGTGTAATCTTCATATCTATCTGATCAGCCCACCAGCTCTTATTATTAGCAGGAAAACAAAAGGGAAGCAACTTAATGCTCGCGGGAGGAACTTTCAAGTCGCTTAGGGCTGGTAATGCCTTCTGGTGTCGTCAATCTGCACTACTTAATCGATCATGGAGACCATGGAGCTCTAGGCATCTTGACGTAGCAAAATATTTTTCCAGCACCAAGGATGAGACAGATTCAGACGGCAAGAATACTATCCCTCTTTCTAAACTTCCAAACTTGACTCAGGGAATCCCATCAACTCTTAGCCAAGAGCTAAAAATATCCTCCGATGGAGAAAATGGGCGCAATGATGGTGACAGCCCATTTAAAAGTTCTGGGCGCCGCAAAGGTGAACTTCCAGCTTCAGCATATATATCTTCCTCTGAAAAAAAGCGCCTAAGATTTGCAAATTATGCATATGCCGCTACACTCGCTTCTGTGATATTGGCAACTGTTTATCTTGGTCGTAACTGGGAAAACGAGGAGGAAAAACTGAAGCGTCACTCAGATGCTCCTAATGGATGGTCGTTTGGTCTGTGGTGGAAGCGTGTAACTCGTCGCACATCGGAAATGCTTGACTACTACCAAGAACCAGCATTTGAAAAGCTACTGCCAGACCCAGACCCGTCTTATGGACGTCCTTATACTCTTTGCCTAAGCTTGGAAGACATGCTAGTTCATAGCGAATGGTCCAGAGAACATGGATGGAGAATTGCAAAACGACCTGGGGTTGACTACTTTCTACATTATCTTAGTCAATACTTTGAGCTTGTCTTATTTACGTCGGTCCCATTCGGAATAGGCGAGCCTATTGTACGGAAACTTGATCCGCATCATTTTATTGTCTATCCGTTGTACCGAGAGGCAACTAAATATAAGAACGGTGAGATTGTCAAGGTTAGTATCGACAATTCTAAAAGAGGACGGAGCGCGAGAAATTAATCGAGTTCTAACTAAAAAGGATCTTTCTTATCTCAACCGCGACTTATCGAAAGTTGTTATTATTGATACAAAGGAAAGCCATGTTTGTAACCAACCAGAGAACGCCATTATTTTGCCAAAATGGAATGGTGATGCAAAGGATCAAAGCTTAGTCGCTCTTATTCCGTTTCTTGAGTTTATATTCACAATGCAGTACGGCGATGTTCGTAAAGTTTTGAAAAGCTTCGAAGGCAAGGATATTCCTTCTGAGTTTGCTCGTCGTGAAGCAATTGCCCGTGCAAACTTTGAAAAACAACTGAAGGCACAGAAAAAGAAACACTCAGGTGGAGGGCTTGCAGGACTAGGATCGCTGCTAGGCTTAAAATCGAGCAATATCAACGCAATAGGTTCCTTTGATGGTGAACCCAATTTAGCAGATCAATTGGCGAGTGGAAAAATGCTGCAAGATATTACACGTGAACGGGGTCAAAAAACGTATGAGATGATGGAGAAAGAGATCAAGGAACACGGAGAAAAATGGCTCAAGGAGGAGGCGGCCTTGCAGGAAAAGATGCAGCAGGAGGCAATGGCGAACATGAAATCTTCGTTTACGGGATGGTTTGTAGGTAATGAAAAAAAATAGTGTATATTAGGAATGCGAGTATGTATATGTATCACAGACCTACATATGTTATCTTTTAATAAGCATTTACGCCTCAAAAACAATTCGCTACGGATTGTATGAACAAAAAGCCCCCGGCTCCATATCACTTACATACATACATTGCAGGGTGTATTATTTGCTGTGCTAGTTACTAGAGCTCGGATGCAAGGGCTATAAGAAAAATCTTATTGTGATATAGTACGTGTCTATATTGAAACAGTGAGGCTAAGTTATGGTTCTACTTCCATGGCATTCTCCGCATCAGTATCTTTTCGAGGCATGGTTGTTTCCTTGCCGATCATCTGTCGTGATACGGCAACAATATTATCCTCGAGTAATTTTTGACCCACGTCCTCCAAGTGCTTTTTGGGGTCAATCTTCCCGACATAACGGGTCTTTAACTGATCCTTTGTCAACTCAGTCTCCTCTTTGACGCGTTTCTCATAGCCCTCCGCTAAACCCACAAGCTTTTGCAGCTCATCTTTGTTTGACTTGGCAGAGAGCCTAAAATCGTTCATCTGTAGTGCCTCTGTCCAAGGTTGCTTGTGGAGATTCATTAGCATGTTTTCTTCAAGCGCAGTCTTTCGGTAATTGATGTTGATGGAGTAGTAGTGGCGATCAAGGCCGTGGATAAGAGCCTGGATTGAGGGTTTGTTCAAATGGCCCAGATTACTCGTACTTTGGCGAGGCTCCTCCTGACCGGACGCCAAAGATTGAGTACTAATGCTTCGAAAGGCGTCAATGACAACCTTGCCCTTGACGGACTGGATGGGATCAACGACGACTGCCACAGCTCTTGGGGTCAACTGCTCAAAAGACTGCTGTGTATTGATATCAACCGAAGAGAGCCAGCAGCCAAAGCCAGGATGGGAATGGTACCAGCCCACGACAGATTCCGGTCGGCCCGTTTGGAGAAGCATAGACACCATTTTTGTTTGGAAAACGGGATCAACAGCTTCAACAGAGACGCCCGTACCGCTTTGGGGCATGGCAAACACGTCGACGACGCGAACAGTGAAGTTATCGACAAATTCACCAAGCATCAGGCCCATCACTTCCATAGGCACGCCAGCGCGCGCGTGGCGAAGCATCTTCAGCAATGCCAGGGATGAGATGTACACCGTTTCTGAGTTGTCAATTAACGCCGGGTTGTCCTAGACCATTCATTAGCACGCTTTGAAAATAAGGCAAACCACCTACAGCGTTGGTTGCGCCGCCAAAGCCGCCAATGCGCCCGGTTCTCAAAAACGAATTGCTCATTGTTGTGGCTCAGGAGTAGCGATAAAGAGCCAAACACAGACAATCGCAACTTTGTGGCGCTGTTGGAAGTCGTTGAGTGCTGCAGGACAGACTGTTACGCCAACGCGCCAGCCTAGCTCCGAAGTGGTGTGGGGCGGCAGAACAGAGGCTGCTTTGTCATCAGCACGGTCTGGTATGTACAAGCATGTAACTTTGCCTACAAAAGACTAGTAGTATAGCGATATACGCCGTCCCAACTGCTCAACCGCTATGAATACCGACGCTGCCGGTGTGGATCGGTCACGACCGCTCTACCAGGTCGTCAACAATGACAAGAAACGGGTCGCATACTTTTACGACGCAGACATTGGCAACTACTCGTATGTCACCGGCCATCCTATGAAGCCGCATCGGATACGGCTTGCGCACAGTCTCATCATGAACTATGGTGTCTACAAATACCTAGAGGTCTATGTAGGTTATTTTTCTTCATGTCGGCAAGTCGATGCTAACTAACAGCGCGCAAAACCTGCCGTTTTCATGGAGATGACGCAGTTCCATACTGACGAGTACATCGACTTTTTACAAAAGGTCACGCCCGATAACATGGACAACTACCAGCGTGAGCAGGGCAAGTACAACGTGGGCGATGACTGCCCCGTTTTTGATGGTCTTTTTGAGTTCTGTGGCATTAGTGCAGGCGGGAGCATGGAGGGTGCTGCCCGTTTGAACAGAAACAAATGCGACATCGCCGTCAATTGGGCTGGTGGCCTCCACCATGCCAAAAAAAGCGAAGCTAGTGGCTTTTGCTACGTGAACGATATTGTTCTTGCCATCATTGAGCTTCTCCGCTTCAACAAACGCGTCCTCTACATTGATATCGATGTCCATCATGGTGACGGCGTTGAAGAAGCCTTTTATACTACTGATCGCGTCATGACCGTGTCTTTTCACAAATACGGTGAGTACTTCCCCGGAACTGGCGAGCTACGTGATATTGGAATTGGCACTGGCAAAAATTATGCCGTCAACTTTCCATTGAGAGACGGGATCGACGACAAATCATACAAGACCATCTTCGAACCTGTTATCCAGGCCGTGATGACCTACTACCGCCCAGAGGCTGTCGTGCTACAATGCGGTGGCGACTCTCTCTCTGGAGACCGGCTTGGTTGCTTCAACCTAAGCATGCGAGGCCATGCCAACTGTGTCGATTTTGTGCGCAGCTTCAATCTTCCTACTCTGGTCCTTGGTGGCGGTGGATATACCATGCGAAATGTCGCCAGAACATGGGCCTACGAAACTGGCCGTGTCGTTGGCCTTGAAATGGACCCTGTCCTCCCATTTAATGAATACTACGAGTACTATGGTCCTGACTATGAGCTCGATGTCCGTGCATCCAATATGGACAATGCGAATAATTATGAGTACTTGGAAAAGATCAAAGTCGCTTTAATCGAAAATTTGAGAAAAACTGCAGCTGTCCCGTCTGTTCAGATGACCGACATCCCCCGCTCTAGCATGGGAATGACTGACGAAGAAGAAGCAGAACTCGACGATGCGGACGACGACGCATATCCAGATGTTCGTCAAACATTGCGCGACTTTGAGAAACGGCGCGAGAAGGGAGACGAATTCGAAGAAAGCGATGACGAAGAAATGGCCAAATCGAATGGCGTCAGCTTTACAGGAAACACACGCAAGTCAATTCTTGATTACCGTAACCCGCACGTTCAGCTTGAACACGAAAGCGATGCAGAGGATATGCCCATGGAAGATGTCTCCTCAAAAGCCGATTACATCAAGACGCAGAGCGATGGAAATGATGCCGATGCTAGGAAATCGCTAGACGTCGATATGCCTGACCTTCAAGATAATGGGGCGCCCGAGGCCACTGAAAAAAAAGACGTCGGTGTGAATATTGAAGCAAGCAATGTTGCCGCTCTAGTTGAAGTTGAGCCAGCGCCAAGCGCCCCTCAAATTGAGTTTGAAGAAGAGAATAAACAACCAGAGACCGTGCAACAGCTAGAGTCAAACATCCCGGTTGATGCAAGTCGCTCTAAAGATCCTTCCAATTCGCCTTCAAGAGAAACATCAAAACATTCTGAAAAAACGGCGGATGTCTCTGAACAACCCTCCAAGGAACATTTCGAGGAACTCAGTGAATCAAAAGATGAAGCTATCAAAGGTTCAGACATAGAGCCTTACCGAATAGAGCCGGAAAAAGGCGACGCAATCCCAGCTGAAAATATGCACTTGGAAGATGAAAATAAATCAGATAAAAAGGGGCCCTGGGAGAGCACAGGGAAGAAAAATCTGAATTAGCATGCTTCCTTAGTTTCACTTGCCTTTTTCCTGTATAACTCTGTATAAGATTTTTAGGTAATAAAATTTTCCTTTCTTCTACATATAGGTCCATCGTATTTTCTGGGTTTTGATATATATTTAAAGTCTATTTCTTAGTTTGTGTAGTTAAGTCACATATACCAGCGTACGGCTTTACAACTTAATTTTATTGGCATAGCATTAAAAAAAAGGAAACACCTTGAAACAAAACAATATACTACGCTTTTTTCGCGTTTGTGTCTATAGAATGTAAAGGTACGTCGTTCTGACCACCCATCGACGTCGTACTAATAGTCACCCTCCGTGGCATTGTGCCAGACTTCGACTTCTCTACTGCCGTAGGATGTACTCGTGGGCTGCCATGAAACCGAAAGCTACCACCAATATTCGAGCGCCTCATGGCTGCCGTACCATAGCCACTGCCATTAGCATGAATACTGTTGGTTAGATCAGCCGAGGGTGAATGTCGGCGTTCACCACTCCTCCGTCTCTGTCTGAAAATCCCATTTGTATTTCTAGTTGCAATCGCAGTAGGACTTGGAATGACGCCGATTCCAGATGAAAATCGCCTTGCTGGGACCTTACCTAGCTTCTCGCTCAGCGCGTCCCGTATTTTGGCTGCTTCGATTTCCGCTTTTGATTCGAAATCGGAGTTCGAAGAAATACGAGGGGAATGATGCCGCAAGCGCATCATAGGCAGTGGTATGTTGCAAGTATTGTTAGGCAAGTCTTTTACAGTATCCATCATCACCTCGTTTTCTTCTGATGACACTACACTAGTTATATGCGATGGCACATTAGAGGCCAAATTGAGACAACCAGCCGGTGCTTCATTTGTTTGAGAGGAGGACGTTCTTAATGCAGGGCTACCGTGTCTTGGAACGTATGGTGATAAATAATCGGATGAAACGGAGGATCGATTGCCTTTCGCCAAGAATCCAGCTTGAAATCGACTTGGTTTTGATGAAGATAATATCGAAGGGCTTTCCATATCCATAGCGCTAGAATCTTCCATACATACATCCCCATCCTGGCTAATTTGTTCTTCGTCTTTGTTGTTAGAAGCAGTGTTTCTGTTACATTCATCGATTTCCAAATCTTGCGATTCATCTTGTTGAATAGGACCGGCATTCTCTGGATTCCGGTCTTCTGCAGGTGAAAGATACGGTGGCGGAGTATTTGAAAAATCAACTAAGGTACCATCAACATCATCATCACGCCAACGTACACCTCTCTTTGGACCGTTCTGTCCAGTGCTATCTCTCCTCCCAACATTAAAGGAGATTCGACTACGGGTCCCCAATGAAGACACTTTACGCCTTCGAAGGGTTGTTTTGATTGGAGAAGAAGTTATATACCCCAATGATGTCCTAGATCGGGATGGGTAAATACCAGATGTGGTTGGACCTAAGCTAGACCCTCTACGACGTGGATTTCCCAGTACCTTAGTTGGGATTAATGGGCATGGATGGTCACGCATCGACGTAGTATGTGGTATTTTAATTGAGGTTGCATCATTGCTAGCGTCTTTGTTGAACCTAGTAGCTCTACATAGGGCCTCAATGCCAAGCCCCATCATCTTTTGAACAATTTGTTGACCTTGTGTCGCCATCTCATTCGGGCAAAGTCTACCTAAATGCGAAAGATGGGACACTAGTTCAAATAAGGTAGTCTCAAGGGCTTGTTCTTGGTTATTTGTTAACTTTTCGAGATCTTGCTTTTCGTAATCCAAGACTTCTGCAAGCGCTTCTCGAGCACCAGTAGACTTTAAAAACTCCGCTTCTCGGGTCAAACGTGCAACAGCGGGAGACGTATCAAAAGCAGCACTGTCATAAGTGCATTTTTTTACTTGCTCAATACTACGATATAAGGAATTGTCAAGTGGTCTTTCCCATTGAAGATGTCCCAACTTTTGGTGCAAGTGCTGTCGACTGTTCTCAAGCTCAGCAACAAGTCCCCGAACGTGTTCGCGAGATTTTTGAAGGCGTTCAATATTGTTGAGGTCGCCTGAAACTGTATCGTAGGAATAGCTCCATGCCTCAAGGCTTCTTAACCTTCGTTCGATAGTCCGCAACTTTTTCAAATCAGCAGTCCGCTCGTATCTCTCATTGGATGTTATTTCATAGGCTTTGCACAAGCGCTGAGTTCCATCATGGACAGTTTTATCCAAACGATCTAGTTGTTTCCGGACCCTCTTCCCAAAAACATTTTCTGCATCTTTTTGCTCAGCCTTTAATTGGTTAATCATAGCCATCTGCTCATCAATTTTGACTAAAAAGTCCTTTACATGTCTGTTGACATTGAACACATTTCGAGTTATTTTCGTTTGAATGTTTTTAGCCCTATTGGCGTATCTTAACGTGTTCTGTGTTTCGTCGTAGTGGGCACTGCTCGGGCTCACACATACAATCATCACGGTCTTACAGTTCCCGCCTAGAGAAAACTTGAGGAGTCGCGTAAGTTTGCTATTTCGATAAGGAACATGGTGGTGCTTTTGTGGATCACAAAGCGCATTAATGCAGCCACCCAAAGCTAGCAGTGACTTGTTGATATTAGCTCCCTCAATTAGCCTTTCACCGTGATTCTTTGTTGCGCTTGCTCGTTCGCTGCCAGCCAGATCGATTATGCTCAATGTGGCCATTGTATGTGGCTCTTTCACGTTAGAGTTTTTATCACGCTGGGCTATGTTAATTTGAAGAACAGCATGGGATCGAGATGATACGGAATTTGCTTCTGTTGGAGACACTGTTCGATATTCATTGCCCTGTACAATCATGTCCATTACTTCTTCTACATCTCGAGGCTTGTGACTAGTCAGGCCAGCGACTGTAACAGCTCGGTTAGAATCCTCTTGAAGTTTAAGTCCTTGCTTGTTTCCGCCTTCAGAGACAAGTAAGTCGCGAATGGTTTCATTGTATATTTCAAGATATGAAAGTGTCAGGTCTGTTTGCTTTTCACCACTTCGGTCTGCGATTTTTTCAAAGAGCTCTTTCATCGTTAGAAATATAATGCCTGGCTGTTGAGAAGAACCAGTGATTGTATGTGTTTTACCACAGCCTGTGGCACCATATGCAAATACAGTTGCATTATAACCATCGAGAACACTGTCGAGTAGCCCTCGAGTGGTGCCTTCATAGACATCGTTTTGAGAAGAATTGACATCAAAAATCTTATCAAATGCAAACACTTGATCCTTAACTTTTTTTCCTGCTATAGGCACAACGGATCGTGTGAATCGTTGCATGGGGTTCTCTTCTGGCGGATCGAAAATTCTTCAGTTAGAGTTATAAAATCATAGCATTTACTGATCCAACCTACAGGCACTTATCATCTACCACCTTTATTATAGACCGCAGTCCTTTTTGCTGCAGTTTCGGTGGTATTGCTGTCAGCGAGCCATCGCCAAGAAAGACCGTTCCATCGTCATGCCTAGCACTATTCCTCGTTAGAAAATCAGAAAAAGCGTTAATAATCTCTGAGCTTACATTTGGGCAGCTTCTCGAATGGTAAATGGCCGGACACGAACTGACATGTATTAGTAAAGCTTTGCAAAAGACAGGGAATAGTTCATATCCAACTCACCCGCGACACAAATCGATGAAGCTCCAGGTTCTGAGAGGGGCATTGTTCTTTTTTTCTTTTGATTTCCTTTAATCACTAGAGTAACGTGTTTACATATGTTATAATGTATAATTGCGTAAAAAGTAGTTTGCCGCCTTTTCACGATGCCAGGAAATGTAAACAATCAAATGCCGAGATACAAGTAGGTACATCTGCAGGTACCTATGTACCTGCATATAGTATTACACGTAATACTGTCTTATATAGGTACCTACCTTGTGTACCTATATATAGTACCTAGGTACATACTATACCGAGAGGAGGGGAGCGTTACGGACGGGCTGACTAAGCCCACTTAATCTTTCAGTCCAGGAGAGACCCACGCCACTCCAGGTAGGACAGATAGAAAAGGGAAGTGAAGGATATGGAAGAGGTATAATAGGTGAGTAGGCGTTATTATCTTATAGGTTCAAAAAAAAATTGAATGTCACTAGATCAATTTATTTTTATAAAGGTATAGCTCAAATATGCCGTTATTTTCTTTGCGATTTTTTTGTACTGTTACTTTGAAAGCATGTACCATGGACAATCCCCACTAAAACCCAGACATCCACTTATCTAGCCCATTACCCAGAACCAACCGCCCAAATAACACGACCCAACCAATAGCCATCCAAGCCGTTGGCAACACAAAGAAGTTCTGCTAGCATAGCGAAAATAAAAAAGGCAACAGGGGGATGGCCCGGGCCATAAAACCCAACCACTAAAAGGCAGCGCGAATATAACTAGGTCTACGTACATGGAAAGCACGGCATCCGTAGAAAAATAAAAGGCTCACAAAGATGTGTCATTAAGAATGTAAGAAAATAATATTTTTTCTGTCACATTTTATATTATAACAGGTTCTTAGTTTACATTAAGAAAGTAATGAAGTATGTGATCAGAAAAATTTTGGTTACTTTCCAATCTAACATCTTGGCAAAATGGGAGCCCTGAAATGTGAGCAAGAATGCTACTCATCCTTTCTTTGCACAGGCCGACTCTTCCGATTTCCTCCATTATACAAGGTCTGTTCTGTATTTTATCACAGAGAAGCATGTCACATAAAGGTTTAATGCATAGTTCTCGTTCATCATCCCAGAATAGATATGCCTTTGCTCTTAACTCTTCCATAGAGCTTTTGTCTAGAACTATAAGTGCATCTGTGTCTGTTGACTTTTTGTGCTGCATGTTAGCTTGTCTTTGCTGATAGGAGCGTTTCAATTTGCTTTCACGGCGATGAAGCAAAGATTCTTGGTGAAGATAAGCGTATCTTTGCCTATGTTGTGTTCGGTATATAACTGCCGCTTCATGAAAAAAAGGGGAGATATTGTCTTTTGGAATACTGTTGCTCACAAATAGGCGTAAAAGTTGTAGACGGGGGGCTTGGTCATAGGATAATTTCCTTTGCAGAAATGTTTTGTGTATATTGTATGCCAATTCACTTCTCATGCTAATGTAAAATGGTAGTTGGTGACTTAAGAAACCATCCTCACGCCACTCAGGCATAAAAATTCCAAGCCCAGATTCATATTTGTGTGCCATCCAAAAATATAATTTGTCAGTTTTTTCTAGTTCATGGATAAGGCAGCGTCGTCGAGTGTCCCATTTTGGCCTTCTAATAATATCATCCACGTTATAGCCTGCGAGGCTTGTTGGCATAAGCTCAGTTTCATCAGCCATATTTTTTATCAAAGTAACAAAGTCTTGTTCTGCTTGGCAGAAAGCCTCTTCGTAAATATTTTGATAGTAATAGACCACACATGTCATTTCTTCGATTTCCCACTCAGGCAGAGCACCCAAAAACTCACTAGCTTGTAAACTACTGGAAAAGCAAGCACGGTCAATATCTGTACGATACAGGGGGAATGCCATGGCCATAAGTTCGACGAGAAAAAATGCGCGCTGAAATGCTGCCCGCTCAGAGTGTGATAGCGGATAGCCACCTCTGCTAATTTTTTTCGATGCATTTTTTGCATAATCATCGATAAAGTATAGAACACGGCAAACAATTCCACATAAAAAAAATAGCCCTCCTATGGCTGTTGGGAACGGAAACTCATGCTCACTTTGGAAATGTAGCCGTAAGAAATTGATCATGCCTTGTATGTCCTGAGACTGGGACATATATGGTGCACTACACAGCGCAAGTGCATCAGGAAGGGCATCAGGCTCAATTGTGTTTTTCAAGACTCGTGACAAAATTTGGTACTGTGATTCTTTGAAAATTTCGCGACATCGTGGTGAAGAACGAACAATTGTTTGTAGAGATCTTGGGTCATCGAGCAACAATAAAATTTCCCGAAGAATCTCTGTTGGCAAAACTTCGAAACTGACCATTGATACCATAACGGTAAACTTATAAAAACCCTTCTAAAATAAGATGTACATATTTGTTCAGAGAGGGCTCTAGGCTGGTATTACTTATACGAAAGCTGGTATCTACATCCATAGGTTGAACATGAATGGACATTGATCATCAAGGTTCTTGATTTATTTTAATTTCCGCCAGACCTGTGTACCTTGCTGTACCTTGAGGTATCTTGAGGTACAGAAGTTCAGACCTTAACCATAAGCCCGTACCTTGAGGTTTGAAAACTTCTACATAAAAGGGCAACACCGCTACTTGATCCTGGTGTCTTGACTATAGTCAAGCGGACTGTACAACACAATGCAAACTCAAATAATGCAACGACATAAAACGGGCTAAACCCGGGCCAACCTCGTTGACCTTAAAAAAACCAAACTCAATACCCAAGGACAGCCCGTGTATCTACTATCTCTTCTTCTTCTCCCCATTTCTGCCTCAGCCAAGCATCCACATTCTTTACCTCTTTCCTCTTTCTTGCCTACCCCCTTCAAATCCCCCGCCCAAGTTTTACGTGGGCCTATCTCCGGCTTAGTCATCACCAGGACCTTCCAGGTATCATACATACATTGTCCTTGCCCGGCGGCCTCAGCTGCTGGTAAGTGCCGTCCTCGCAGGTGCTCAGCCATTCCCTTTCTCTCCGACTTCTCGTGCTCAGTCTTGCCTCTAGAGTTTGGGGTTTGGTTCTGTTTCCCCGTTGCGTTTATCGCCCTGTCATGCCCGGTGCATGGCACGGGACAGAGACAGCAGACAACCAGCACCAAACCCAACCTCTAGAGACAATAAAGACATGCACTCGTAGAGAAGAGTATGGCCGAGTTCCTTAGGTCACGTAAGGGAAGTGGCACTCGCCACTGGGGTCGAAGCGGGCGTGACCAAGGCCATCTGAGGTCTCTTTTGGCGATACAAAACGTATTTGTAGAGAGATCCTCCCCAAGGTCGGAAAACCTGGGGAGGCGACGGGGATCTAGTATATGAAAAACGAGTGTGGTCGATACGATAATCTAGTCTACAATATACGATGTCCGAACTATCCTTCCGATAATCCTTTAGATGTACATATAACCGCATGTGTGATGCAACCTATGTACCTGAAGGTCTCTGTGCCTTAGCCTATCCATGTCCTCCGGTTGACAAAAAACTGGCTGTAAACTTCCTCGAGCGTGACATATCGCTGTTCCCTGCAGCCATCAAGCCGCAGCAATAAAAGTAAAAACCTCACCAGCAGCGCCCTACGGGCGCGAGGTGACAGTGCAATCAATGATTAATGAAACTACCTAGGTACATAGTACATTGAATGGCGTTTTACACGTGACAAAAGTGCACATGTTGAAAAATAACTACATGATCTAAAAGGCATGTTCTACATACACGATCAAAACTAACTCTCGTATCTATCCTTGTTTTCTACGCGTTCGTTGGGTAGGTATGTGACGGCGTGATTTCTCTCCACACCCTACGATTCATATTTAAATATATACACTTGGATTTTACAAAAGTATCCCATAATATTCAACGATGCTAAAATGGACCGGAAAAATTTAACGGTCGGTTTAATCGAGCGGCAGTTACCATTTGTATGTATAATCCCTCTATTCTGGATTTCTGATTAATATTAGAATCAATCGGATGATCCCCGACTTGGCTCCAGTCGCGAAAACTCAACAACCGGTACAATCAGCCATGTAACATCGTCTGGCACAGAATCCAACTCTGCAGCAGCATTGGGCAGTACGTTCGTACCGGTTTTGATATACTCGGCCGTTTGCCTCATGATTTTTATCTTCTTTCGTCGAAAATGTCGACGTGTCTATGCGCCAAGAACGATTGCGGGTATTCTTCGGCCTCCTCTTCAGCCAATTCCAGAATTGCCTAATACATGGTTTTCGTGGGTTCTTGAGTTTTGGAAAATCGACCAGAAAACTTTGCTCAACAGAACTTCTTTAGACGCATTCTTTTTTCTTCGATATATTCAAATTCTAGCGACGATATGCTTTATTGGCTGTTTAATTGCATGGCCAGTTTTACTGTCTGTTAATGCTACGGGCGGTAATCGGCTTCATCAACTTGACCTACTCACAATTGGTGATGTTTCGTTGCCGTCGAAATTATACGCGCACGTCTTTATTGCAGTCTTATTTTTTGGGTTTATCCTATTTATGATCTGTCGAGAATGTGTCTACTATATCAATCTCCGACAAGCATACCTTCTCTCTCCCCGAAATGCTCATAAGCTTTCGTCTCGCACAGTCCTGTTTACCTGTGTTCCTGACAGGTTTCTTGATGAGCAACGTGTTCGTAAGCTGTTTGGTGACAGTGTCAAGACCGTTTGGATTCCAAGAAACACTCAAGCACTTCAAAGGATAGTTGAAGAGCGGGAAGAAGCTGCACTTCGATTAGAAGCAGCAGAAATTCAGCTGATAAAAAGGGCAAATTTAGCTCGTAAAATTTACCTTTCAACTCTTCCAAAGCTTCCATTGCCAGTATCAGCAACAACGCAGGTAGCTCCAATACTGCCGGAAATACCAAAGGATCCTAAAAAAGATTCTCAAACTCCATATTCTATCCAGTTTTCGGCTCTTGGGTTTTCGCAAACAAATTGCCAAACAAACCCACAACTACATCGTGCAGATTCAACCTCAAACTCCGCAAGGTCGTTTAAATCCTGCCGCTCATCGGTACACTCAACACACTCCTCTTTTAAGATCAAAAATATACCACCACAGGCAAACTCTTCATGCCAAGAGAGCACGCGTACTAAATACTCCAACGATGAAGAAAGAGACATTTCTGGCAACCCTTACTCAAGTTCTTTTTCGCCTCCTGGGTCTAGCAGCAGTGCAGGCATACTCATGTCGCCGCTTTCACAGAGCACAGCGGTCGCTACATCTGAAAACCCTGATATCTTGAAAAAAACTGGATCGAATATCAATAAGTCTAATATGGTGGCCACCGTAGAAGAAGACCACGAGTATACTCACCCGTATGGCTATTCTGATACACTTCCAGATATCCGAGGCTCGGTAGCTGCACAATGGCTTCCGTCATCTAAACGCCCGACTCACCGACCGCTATCAAACTATGGACGCAGCGTTGACACAATTCAATGGACACGAATGAAAATAAAAGGCTTTAATAAGTCCATTGCAAAAATGCGACGTACCCTGCGTAACGGAGATGGAGATCCGTTGCATAGCATGTTTGTTGAATTCGAGACGCAGGCAGCAGCTCAAGTTGCTTTCCAAGTACAAACACACCATCAACCCCTTCACATGTCTCCAAGATTTATTGGGATTCGCCCTGAAGACATCATATGGCCTTCATTACGGATGCGCTGGTGGGAACGTATAATTAGGCGATTTTTTATGCTCGGCGTTGTTGCCCTAGGTGTGATTTTCTGGTCTATTCCGGCAGCATTTGTTGGTATCGTTTCGAATATATCATTTTTGGGAAGCAAAGTCCCATTTCTTGGATGGATACAGCATTTGCCAAGTGCTATTACAGGGGTTATCGAAGGCTTGCTGCCTGCCGTGGCTCTGTCGCTTCTAATGTCAGCCGTTCCTGGTATGCTGCGCTCAGTAGCTCGAACATCCGGTGTGCCTTCTAGCCCGCTAGTTGAGCTTTTTGTCCAAAATGCTTACTTTTATTTCCAGGTCGTGCAGGTGTTCTTGATTACTACATTTACATCTGCTGCTTCAGCAGCCTTCGAAAAAATCATTGAGAATCCTTTATCAGCAAAAGATCTACTATCCGAAAATCTGCCAAAAGCTTCCAACTTCTATCTATCATACATTACGGTCCAGTGCCTAGCAGGTAGCGCAATTTCCCTGGTTCATTTCTTTGACCTTTTACGCCACACAATGCTTCATAAAACTATAAAAAACCCCCGCCGTGCTGTAAAGCTCTACCAGCATCTCCGACAACCACATTGGGGAGGCATATTCCCCGTTTATACAAACATGGCTGTCATTGCTTTAAGTTATGCATGTGTTGCCCCACTGATATTACTTTTTGCTGGCGTTGGCCTATGCATTACATATCAAGTGTACAAGTACAACTTAGTATACTCGTTCGATACTTCCAGAGATAGTCGTGGCCTACATTATCCACGAGCACTTATGCAACTGATGGTCGGCTTATACTTAGCACAGATTTGCTTAATTGGTCTATTTTCATTGAAATCTGCTATCGGGCCTTTGGTTATGATGATTTTCTTCTTAATATTTACAGCACTCATTCATATTTCTTTGAATGATGCAGTGGCTCCATTACTTTATAATATGCCACTTACTGTTTCCCTTGAAGACCGCGATATCTCTGCTGGAAAGTTTAATATTTCTGTGGCACAAAACAGTGAAAAGAACAATGCGCAGCGCCAAGCCGAAGAACAATCTAGTGGGTTGAATTCCGATTATTATAATGTTGATATTGAAGAGAGCTCTGGTTTTACCAATCCCATGAATACACCCATGGATGAGGATGACATCTATGGACATAATTCAGATGATCTTGCTCACGGGCCAGTAGCTTCTAAAGGTCTTGACAGCCTCGACGGCGCCAAAAGCTTGCTAGGCATAGCCAAAACCTGGGGCAGGTCAACAGTGATGAAGAAAGTAGGCAGCCATATTAACTCCACGAAAACCCGAATTCTTAACCTGAGTCTGCCATCCTGTCTAGCTAAGAAACTTCCAGTAAAAGCAACAGCTGACGAGCTAGACGACAAAGAGGGCGTAAAGGAACAGTCAAATCTATTGATACGCTGGCTTCATCCTGAAAAATACCAGGACTTTTCATTTCTCCAACATGAGCTTCTTTCGGTGGATGAAGAACTTATCACATATCCTTCAGACTATGCAAAGCGTGGATATTGGCCACCTGAAATGTGGAAACAAATGCCTAGGCTATGGATCCCTCGTGATTTGGCTCGCGTAAGCTGTCAAGAGATTGCTCACACACGGACGATTATCCCTATCACTGATCATGGCTCTTGGCTTACTGAGGCGGGTGAAGTTGAAGCAAATCTTGATGAAGCTCCGTTTTTGGAACCCATCTATTTGTATTAATGAGTACATAACCACTTAATAAACGAGTATTATCACCAATCATACCTCTCCGAAATGACCCTCCTTTGTGCCATTACCAGCTTTAGCTAGGTAAGTTTTGAGTGCAGGATGGTATCTAGAATTGTACCAGGCCTACAAGAAGGGGGGGTGACGACAAAAACACAGGAAACATGACATATGAGATGCTAAAGTATTTTCACATGCTGGCATTGATTATTGCTGCACCTTCGCTATTAGACCTAAGCCGACGGCGGTGACATATTTTCGTGTTTACCAAGCAGTCTATTATCATCACACGCCCATATTTTGTGTTTAGTTGGTTTTGTGGTGTGATTCTACGAGGTTGGGGTCTGTCTGCCCCGGTATATACGTAGCGTTACTCCTGCATATTTAAATTTACCTCATTCAAATATATATTTATACGATAATAGTACTATGTATACATCATTCTCGTGGTTTAGCAAGGCCATTAACAACTAAAGAACTAATGTAGACTCTTTTATCTTAACAAAATGTTTGGCCCCAAAAAAAGCGAGAGATCAAAAGTACCTAGGTAGTTGCTTTTGGCAGATTTGGATTCCCGTGTTAATCACCACCTGATAAACTGAAATTGAATTCACATATATTCAGGGAGGTCATGGTGAGGAGTTTGATGGTGGTTTGGTATGGGCACGGATGAGGAATCAAAATGACTTTGGTATGTTGAAGGCTGATTTTGTGACTGATTTTGTGGCTGTTGAAGAGTTCCACCATATCCTTGGTATGAATGAGAGCTATACCCATTCACATCATAATCATACACTTTCCATTGTGAGGACTGTCCGGCCGGTGACTGGGGGGGTGGAGCGCCTTGTGGGGCTTGTGCTTGTGGGCCATGTGCCGGCGAGTATCCGTAATGGTGATGAGTATGACTAAAAGAAGGAGACTGAAGCAGGTCTTGAGATGGCCCTGGAGAGTCACCAGACAGACGTCGCGGCCTAGAAGCTGCTTTTTTTGCTGCCAAAGTTGCCTTTCTTTTTGCGACTGCAGCTTGCATTGAGCCATTGGCCCAACGTGCTATCGAAGGTTAGTATTTAACTAGCTTTATAGGGCGTAGTGTGCGACTTACTTTTCATAGAATGGCTCATCTTTTCACTTTTCGTCATCTGACGGTAATCTTTGTCATCGGCTAGTGTAGAGTCAAGCCCAATTCCGTTTCCGTGAGCAGGGATACCAAGATTGACCATTCCTATCCCAAGAGACGCCTTGCTGTATGGAGATAGGCGGGTGAGATCACCATTACCAGGCGGGATCATTTGCGTGAATGCATGCACACCATTAGCAGGCGAAACAGGTGCTGGCGTATAATTTTTGATTCTGAACGTAGTTCGCTGCCGACCTGCTGTAGGCGGTGCCATCATGTAGTCATTCTCTGTAATTGCATGGCAAATATTATCCACTGAAGGTAATCGGTGTTGGTCCGAATGAGAATCATCATACTCGCTATACCCGAACTGACTATTATAATCAAAGGTTTGGTGATACTCTAGGTGCTGGGGGGCGTCCTGTTGAATCTGACTAATCGGAGGCAGTCGGTAAGAATAATGCCCTTGGTAATGGTCACGATACGATTCCGAGTAGGGGTTCGTATACCGTTCGCCATGATTATCGCGTTTGATTGAGTTTTCACTTGGCTCAGGGCTAACGTCATGAGCATTTCGGAGACTTCTTGCGGCATTTGCATTCGGCTCGGGGATATGTCTTAGCTCGGAGTGGATAGGAAATAAGCGTGGGGAGGCGGGCCTATCATATGTATCGGAACAGTAGCCATGACGGGCATTGTGATCTTCTTGTACAGGCTTGGTGTGAGTGGTAGTAAGAGTACTATCCAAAGGAGCCTCCACGGATATTGTGTCTTCGCTGTCACGCTGAGCAAGAGAGGCAGCTTCCATCTGTTGTCTTTTATTTCTTGCAGCTATTTCGAGCTTGCTTGGCCGGCCTCTTTTGCGATGAGGTGGATTCGCAGGTGTTATAGAAGAGCTGGAATTTTCTTTGATTGGAAAATTTGGACCCGATCTAGGTAAAACGGTAGAAGATTGAGAATCCTTTTCAGACGGAGGATGCAAAGGTATGGGAGCATCTTTTTTACTAGAAACGTTACTAGTGGCTTGTCGTTTGGCATTCGTTTCACGTTCAAGCGCTTCTTGTTGGAGTAAAGCATTGGATTTTCGACCACGCCGTTTTTTCAAAGGTGGCTCTTCTTCATTCCCTCCAACAACAGGTTCTACATTTCTGGGAGGTAGCCGTCCACGGTGTCGGGGTGTTGGCAAATTATCCATTTGTTTAGACTCGCCTTCGATATCCTTGGCTTTTTGATCACAGTCAACAGCAGACAATCTAGGAGGCCGTCCTCGGCGAGGCTTGACAGGAGAAGGCAAGGATGGTGTTAATGGCAAACTTTCTTCCTCTTCCCAAGCGCGTTTACGAGTCTTGCGCCGTCCAAGGGAATCATCATCAACCTCTATCGCTTTGACTGTTTGCTTAGGGCGGTTCCTCAGACGTGTCCCAGCAAGACCATTTCGCTGAGCCTCTGGATCTTGTCTTCCAATCATAGACTCCCGGGAATCATATTCAAAAAGATAGATTTGGGACATTAATTTGTCTTGATCACGAACCCATCGTTTTAGTGAATCAGTTATTGGGTCCGGCGCCCGAATACCTTTGACAACAAAATCACGCTTACTAACACGGGCATCAGAATTACCGCGTTTGATAGCCAATGCTGTTCGGTTCTCAAATGTTGCGTCTTGTTGCCGGCGCCTCACCGAATTTTCTTCATCATCAATTATCCCACGCAAGACCTTGTATTCATTCTGCCACTCCATCAATGCATCCGTAACAGCACCGAGGCAGCTTTCTAGATCGTCGGTGGCCATCTCACGGAAATTTTTGAACATCGAAATGATCTCTTGAGGATTTCGAATCTTCTTGAACTTGAATTGTTTTTTCCACAAAGATTGGCTATCTGGTGTGGACAGGACTAGAGAATCCTCATCTGCTGAGTCCACATCTGGTTTCGTTGCGAGCGTTAGCTGGTCTTCATCCTCTGGACTAGGCGTTGACGCAGGTGTGCTCATAGATTTTAAGCTAGAAAGATGCGAATTTAGTGATAAGCTTTGTTTCTCAGGGAAAAAAACATCTTCGTCTTCATATGCCGTTAAAGTATCCCATATGTGGCTCATTTTTTGTAATTCAGTACGTTCCTCATTGGAGGAAGTCTTCATTATTCCTTTTTTTTGCGAAACATTGGCGATCCTAGTACTTTGACGACGTGATGTAGCTTTAGAAGACAAAGATTCAATGTGGCTAGAGGCTTTGTTTAGTTGCACAGACGTAGCGTGATGGTCTATTATAGTAAGATCATTACCACTCAGCGTAGTCCCATTATTGGGGAAAATATTCCTTGCGATGGCCGCCTTGGGAGGCCTACCTCTGGGACGTGGGGGGTCGGGTTTTGTGCCTCTTTTGTCGCGTTTCTCTTGATCGTTGTCTGTAGAGGCGCTAATACGCGCCTCCGTAAATGCACGATAGCGAGCCTCATCTTCCTTGGATTCAATTCGATGAATGGAGGAATTGCCTTGAAGATTTTTTGAAGGAACTAGAAGCATTAATCTACTTGTTTGTGACGTCGATGGCAGAGATTGTGAAGGACTCAATAATGAAGAATTGGGTTTCTCGTCGTAGTCTTTTTTATCACTATCCTCCTTTGGTGAAGTCTGTAAGCCACTGTTATTATCACTCAGATCACTTTCGAGGTTATCAGAGAATTTCCGGACCGATCGTTGAGACTTCTTTACAGCCATGGGAGATTTCACAGATGCACCTTTGGGATCAACGTTACTCTTTCTCGTTATAATGTCGTTTCTCTGTGCGACATTGATAGAGTCATGCACAAAATTATGTGATCCATCTACAGCCATTTGACTTTGGGAAATAGCATGGCTATCATCATCTTCATTATCTTCATCGTTGTCGTCATTATAATCTACGTGAGTACGGCGACGCAGAGAACGGCCGCCCATATGTAACGTATTTTTTAAGCCCGGCTTTGTTGAGGGTGGGGTAGGTTTTCGCCCATGAGTGAGAGATCGTTCAGTATCTCCAGGTGAGCTTGGCCCATGACGATTCATCGACATTGCTATCAAGAAAGAAAATATCTAGATGTAGGGGCTGGCTCCAGGAGAGTTTATAGCTACAGCACATGTCAGAAAAGCTGCCAAGCAGAAAAATGCATACACAAAATACTATTTGTTTGATCGAAAATTAAATTGGAAAATAACTGCGATGGAAAAATAAGGAAAACGGGATCATCAATGATTAATGTATTATATAATAATTTCTCTACTTGTGCTGCAACGTACTTGCAGTACACTAGGTACAGTAAGATACATTTATAAGCATACATTATATATGCATAAACATTATAAGCATGGGATTTGCTGGCCCCGTTGCATTTTACTATGGGCATAAGCATAAAATTTTATATTAGATTATTGCATAATTTTTTTTTTCGCCCCATACAAAAAAAAAGCAAATATGTTTATAAATGTGCTGGGGAACCAATGAAATTTAGTTCTATTTTTGGATATGCACAAAGCCTTAAATTCATATTACATAACATATATTACATAAAATTTTGTAAAAATATGGCGTATGCATACACTCTATATAAGCATAAATTTTCAAAAAAAAACCAGCCCCAAAGTATGCTTATAAATGTATTTTACTGTATTTAGTTTGAGGTGACCCTATCCGTTATACATTGGTCAAAATAGGTGGGGTAGGGGTGGAAAGGGGAATACCATCCGGCCCAACGTGAGCGGGACGCGGAGGCAGGCCATTGCCAGCCACGCCGCCGTCACCGGAAGATGCAGGACTGTCCGGCATCTTGTCGGAAGACAAGGATGAAAACGATGCAAACTACTTCTCGTAGCGATTCGTAGTTCTTGCGCGACTAATCACGCAGAAATGTTGTTCAGGGGAAAATTGGTGCAACGTATAAGTAGTCCTCCTCGTGACGACCAATATTGACGATATACGGAACGTCCTTACTATCGACAGCATTAACGCCGATCAATTTAGGCGTTTCCACATCGTGGACTACTTGGTGATGCTGGAGGATGGGGTCTTTAGTATCAAGCAGTCTCACAGGAGTGATAACCACAAAAATGCTATCTTTACCATCCTTTGGGGTATGCGAGAAAATTTGGTCAATACGGGCAATCTCAAAAGACTCCGTAGAGCCATCTGTTGATACCCTATATGAGATGTAATCGCCACGCGAAAAGATAACCCGATAGCCATCGCTACTAAGTGTTAGCTTTGTCACAATTGTCGAAGATAATGCACTTACCGATCATTAAAGCCAAACTTCTTTGCCCACTGCAGCCGACCTTTAGAGAGGTCAAGAGAAGACACATTCAGATCAAAGTCATAGGCCTCTAATAAAGACTTCTGGAAATTTTTAGTCATCACCTAGCGGGCCGGCAATCCTTTCCCATCATTAATGGCGTGGTCGATTTTAGATGCCCCAGTGATTCTTGTACTAACAGATGCCTTCTGGTGATCTTCATCGCAGCCATTATCCATATTCACGAATAGATCGTCGGATAAATTTCCATTATCCAGATAAGGAGCGTCTTCTCGTGCTAAAACAAATGATAATAGCTGAGGCTGAGCTAGATGAATCTCTTTCAATTGCCATGTAAGATCTGGCTCCTCTTCCGCATAACCGTTACATAGAACAAGCCTCAAGGTTGTCTGCACAATAGACATATGAAGAAGGTTTTTTGCGAGATTTATACCGTTTGTAACAGTGGTCCAGGCCTTGAAGATCCTAAATGCGGTAGCAAAGTCTATTGGTACAAATGCCTAATAAAGTGCAACACTTCCCTGTGCATATTTTCGCCTGCAAAACAATTCACGGTAAATGGCAGCCCATACAGCTTGGCGATAAGACCGCAATGAAGGGCTGTATGGATATTCGGTCGCGTGATGGTACCACGCCGCTTCGTGTCCTCGCCAGTGGGCATGCAAATCTTTTGGTAATATTTCCGAGAGTCCATAACGATCTCTTTCATATTACCACGGTCCTCCCTCAACACCTTGAAGTTGCACAAAACATTGACACAGCGAGTATGGCTTGTATAGGCCTTGACAACCATCTCTACCACATCCTGATCTGTGGAAATGTCATCGTACTTGGATATAGCCGCCTTTCTGAATACATCTTTGATGTGGCTCGGTTTTAAAAAGGACAGCAGGCACGAAGGAACAACAATAGGCGCCGCTGTCTCCACGGAAGACCGGCTAGCTCGGCATAAAATCCAAGAAGAGACCTGTAAGTGTTACGATGAGCACCAAAAGCGTCAATGAATAGCGTAATGGGAATTGACCTCACTTTCCTCTTCGACCAATGGATAAAGAGATCACGCCCATAAACCTCAACCTCAAGCTCTCCACTTGGTGGATGGGTACGACAAAGAGGAGTTGACACGCCATTCTCATCCACAACTTGAATCACCAGGTATTTGCAGGATGGCAGCGGTGGCTTGTTATGGATGTACCGTTTCGCCGGAACTTTCTGCAGCGGATTTGGACACTGATCCTCCGCTGAGTCTCTAGAGATATAGTCCTGGTAAAATTCATTCGTAACAATTCTCACAACGTCTTTTGCAAGGATGAAGGTTTCTTTGCAAGATTCTGACGGCCTGTGATTTTTTATTGCTTCGTTCTCGGCTGAAGACTTGGACGAACGATTTTCAAAGTTCTGTTCTAACAAAAAATGGTGGCTTGGTTTACCTTGGCTGAAGAGCTTTACGAGGATTCTAAATTGAGGCTGCCAAAACTGATCAAAGATTCGGTGAATCAGGAAGAGGTTGACGGGACAAATGTCAAGTTGGATGCTCTGTCAAGAAAGCTCATGGGGGCTTGGAATGACGACTGGCTCGCATTTGCCTTTCGGTACAGCTCTCTGAGGTCTCTATCTTCTCTCACATTTGAGTCAAGACTTGATTTCGAAAAGGCGTTCCGGCCGCAAAGTGGCGAAAGCCAATCTTCGGTGAAGAAGACTGTGATGTGCATGGTTGTCGCTGTTCTGTGCTCTGTTATGTGCAAGGGGTATTCAGAGAGATGTCTAGAAGAAAAGAAAAAGAGTGAAGAGAAGAGAGATGGATTCTATGATTCTTGCGCCTTTCCTGTCTCGAAGTCTGATGTTATTCGGATGTTTAAGGACTGTGTGAGGGTTCGAGATTATAGAGATATATTCTTCGAGCTGAAGCTGCTTGCACCGAGCAACAACGAACGAGACATGCCACACCAGACCTGGTAATTGCCAGTCTTGAGCCCAGGTGACGTCTGAAGTCTTCCGACTTCTTTTAATTCTTTTATTTCTTCATTTCTTAAAACAATTTCAAGTTATAGTACTACAGTGAAACCTGTTTATAAGCATACGTTGGGGCCAGAGATTTTATGCTTATATAGAAGATATGCATATTCATATTCTTCGAAAAAAAAATTGTAACATTACCACTAGTACCAAAGTATGAAGTGAAAAAAAAAAAATAGCACAAAACCTAGTCTTTGACCAACGTCAAATCTACAATGTCTTGAAGCCCATGTAGAAACATCTTTCTGAGACAATCCACGGTGAGTAGCATAATACTGGCGTATTTCTTGACGTTACTTATCATTAAGGCCATTTCGCTGTGCCTGCTTAGTTGAACTTCATTGGCGAGAATGGAAGATTGGTGCCATTTTAAAAAGACAAAGGTAGTAATTACATATGTGGCGATGAAAGGGCTACTATTGCTATTATGTACATACTATTAAAATTTTATTCCAACCCCCCATTTTCAGGGGAGATTTTCCTTGAAAACAGGCCATGGAACTGTTACATCTATAAGCATAATTTTTTTTCTGTATAGGACAAGAAAAAGTTTTATGCAATAATCTAATACAAGATTTTATGCTTATGCCCATAGTAAAATGCAGGGGGCCAGAGAATCTTATGCTTATAAGCTTTTATGCTTATAAAGTGTATGCTTATAAATGAGTTTCACTGTAGTAATGAGTTTCTTCATTGAGCAAAATGAAAGAAAATTTGAGAACTTGCTGCTTTTTGAAACACTTGAGCTGTTGGCAGCACCAATTCAGAGTTACAAATCTCTCCACTTTTTTTGCTATGGTACCGATGTAGGTACTTTGCGATTTTTGTGGACGTGGGTCTCCAAGGTTAGAGGGGTTGTACTTACGTACCTATTTAATCATGTGATACTAGGGCTTGTTCTGAAATTTTGTGCGATTTTAAATGAGACAAAATTATAGACTGATAATGGCCGATAAGCCTTTAAGAAAAAAGAGGGGCAGTTATGTGGACTGCTATCAATTCCAACCAATTAGGAAGCGTATACATTCGGCAAGTAATTTTTGGTGAACTAAAAATATTGTCCAACTTTTCCTCATTTTTGCCTGTTGCGAAACTTTCAACAACCACTCCAAGCAGCATTTAAAACAACCGCCACGATGGCCAAGATTTCGTAAGTGGCAATGTTTCCAGTAATGCTGTCTAGGAGAAAAATTTGGACGAAAAGCGTGGATGGACGTTATGGATACAGTAATGCGGTTCTCGAAACTGGAAACTTGAAGTGTTCTCAGAGGGCTTTGATCTTTGATCATCAAAACATATTTTTTGCACTGAGTCCAGAAATTCCATGTCAATACGGAATACGAACTCTCAGTATATAAACATGGCCTTCGAATTTTGATAAATATCAACACAATTGGCTATATCTACAACATACTTTAGATGCCGATTTTTTCATAACCAGCGGCAAACGCAATAATTTCAATCGCGGCATATATAGAGCTACCCGAAAACTCCTCCACGCTGTTCGGATTTATCGCCAAAGAAGTCATATTTTTTTCTGAGCATAGTGCTAATCAGCAGACGCGGTGCCCCTGGTGGCAAGCTTAAAATGACTCTCGGTCTTCCAGTTGGTGCTATCATGAACTGCGCCGACAACTCCGGAGCTCGTAACCTTTACATTATTTCAGTGAAAGGCATTGGTGCACGCCTTAACAGACTGCCAGCCGGTGGTGTTGGTGACATGGTTATGGCTACTGTCAAGAAGGGAAAGCCGGAACTTCGTAAGAAGGTACACCCTGCTGTTATCGTTCGCCAGTCGAAGCCCTGGAAGCGCACAGACGGTGTTTTCTTGTATTTTGAAGACAACGCTGGTGTTATTGTCAACCCCAAGGGTGAAATGAAAGGCTCTGCTATTACAGGCCCTGTTGGCAAGGAGGCCGCTGATCTCTGGCCCGTAAGTACCTTTCATTTATTACTTTCGTAACAATATCTAATTTTACAGCGTATTGGATCCAACTCTGGTGTTGTCATGTAGGAGAGGGTTTGTTCAGGTTTGGCAAGGTTGGCATACAAATAAAAAATAAATGGCAGGAAAAACATCTAGTAATGCTACTATGAACCTAGTCATCTTTGTGCTAGTATGCTTATGGCTCATGCTGCTTCCATAGCATACAACTGTGAAGTTAGTATGTACCTTGTAATAGAATGTATTATATACCTATGTAGTACAGGTGCTTCAAAAGAAGTGTGCCTTCCTACATTTATCCTTGGGCATACATATAACTGTGCAAATGTAAATTCCAGAGGTAGGTGCATATATACATTACAGTAGGCCTCAACATCAATAAGAAAACAAAGCATTAGATGATTCCTGCTCTAGCCGTTTCTCCACCCCCATCCTCAAGAATAAGATCCATTCTTCGCCTCGTCTTTACAGTACCTTCCTTGCCAACACCCATACGGTGAGCTACATATCTCTGAGCCACAATTCCAATAGCAAGTGAGAGGGTATCTTCAATCCATTCAGAAATCCATTCTCGGGGGTCAACGCCACCGCGTTCAACCATACCCCTGATGTCTTCTGGAATAAAAAATGAAGCACCTTCCTCAGTAGCGTCTATCCAGTCAAGCCACTTTTCTGGGATGGCCTGGCTTATGGTATAGTAGGAAATACCATGAGTGGGGTCAAGAGCATAAATAGCAAATGAGATACTCGGCTCTTCATTATCCTCGCCCCACAAGCCAGTAGTTTCCTTAGGGCTTGATGAAATAGGTTGAATAGAAAGAAAAATGTCTGATAAACGGACAGGATTCTCTTTTGATAAAGGCTTCGTTGCTTGTTCGCGGGCAATTTCACAGGCACGTTTAAAATCGATTTTCTCCGGTTTCTGGGATAACGAAGCATAAAACTCAACTGCGAAGCCTTCAGCGTTAGCGCGGCATAGTTTGGTGCCTTCAAAAATGGAGGGTGCCGCTGCAATGTCTCTGTGATCATTGCTCCTCCACCAGGGGCCGTCATGCCACCCAGAAGCAGTTGAACTCGCATAAATAGCGTCTTGCCCGCGTTGGGCCACAACCAGGTCGCCGCCTTCGACTTGCGCCATAACACGCGAAAACACTTGATAAACGAGAGGATTCATATTTGGATAGCCTTGAATATCATGCGATATATGAATTGCAAGGCGCTCGTGGGCAGATATAGGAGGGGCCAATGTTTCAATAAGAGTGTTGAACATTGGCATTACATCTGTAAGAGAAGAGACATTGTCCCGTAGAGACTCAACGTTCCCACGGACCTGCTCAACCCATTTTTTAGCCTCGTGATTCTTCTGAATCACGCTGACAGCTGCCTCGGCCTGTTTCATCGCAGCAGAGGCAGTTGCTGTTGCTGTTTCGGTGGCAGAAGATAAGATCCCCCCCCACCAATTGGAAGAAGAATGAGGCTTTGAAGATTCTAAGGGTTTGACTTTGTCATCTCCTAGAGCTGGCTCCTCGGTGGACTTTATTGGAGTTTCTAGAGAAGCAGACGACGGTTCTCCTAGTTGCTCGAGAGCAGTCAAAATATCATCGTTTTTCTCATCATGACCTGTTTCTCTGGATTTTTTAGCATCAGCAGAGGTATTACCAAGGCTCTCTAATAGAAATTCGATACTGTCTTCTTCGGCTTGTGACATGTTAACGTAGCTGAGATGAGCTGCCTGCCCCTAATATGTATGTACCTATGTACTGGGAGGAGGAAACGTCCCTCCTGGTCACGTGCATGCGTCGGGCATGGCACGGGACAGAGACAGCAAACAACCAACACCAAACCCAACCACTAGAGACATAAAGACTCGTAGAGAAGAGTATGGCCGAGTGCCTTAGGTCACGTAAGGGAAGTGGCACCCGCCACTAGGGTCGAAGCCAGCGGGCGTGACCGAGGTCATCTGAGGTCCCTCTCGGCGATACAGAACGTATCTGTAGAGAGATCCTCCCCAAGGTCGGGCAACCTGGGGAGGCGGCGGGGATACGAATATAAACGAATGTGGGAGCGCGATTGTCTAGTCTACAATATACCATGTCCAAACTATATCCTTCCGGTAATCCTTTAGATGCATAACCGCATGTGTGATGCAACTAACTGAACCAACCACAGATCCAGCAACCTAAACAGTAAGGTATTCGTACGGTCCCAATACCGCAACTCAGTACCTAAGATACCCAGCTGGGGGTTACGTAACCCTGCTGCACGCTTCCACCAATAGAACTGCCTTTCGTACTCCAGTTAGGCCGAGGCAACAGAGATTCAGGCTATAGGACGCTTGGGGGTAATGACCACACCTGCCAAACTAACCACACACAAAACATGAGCTTAAAGTGATAACGGGATGAAGGCAAACAGTGGTGAGCCTGCTTGGTAGATAACAACAAACGGTCGTGGCTATAGGCTGAATGTCAAGTTCCAGATGGAACTCCATTTCGCCAGCACTTAAAAATCAAAAAATTGAAAAAAAAAAACTGATCACATAGTCCATTACCTCGTATAACTTGTTCAATAGAATAAATGTATGCTTAAAAAAAAATTCTAGAAATTAAATCAAGGGAAGACGACGACGGCTATACCCGACGGTACAACGCATCCCGGGGAAATGGTGTGCAAGGCTTCTCTGAAGTCTTTTCTCTACCACTTACCCTCTTTTTTTTGGCACCCTCCTTAAGCTTAAATACGATGGCCTGGTAGTGACCATCCTCAGCGGCAGCGACGTATTCGGACTTTACGTCCGCTGCCGTCACCAAATAACGACAACCAGTATTGCTGTCATCTGTCGAGTATATGCGATAGAGCATACGACTAACAACGTTCACTATCATGACCTTAGCCGCGGCTCGATAGCTACGTGCCTCACTCGACGCGCCTAGAAAAGTTGCCGTGATGTCGATGGCAGCTGGGTACGCAAAGCGGAACCACCTGTTGTTAAACGCACCGAACACCAGGCTCATTAGGCTGCTCGTCAACGTCTCTTCGGAGACAGGACCTGCCTCCGACGACATCGGAGCCTCAAGGCACGACTTGATGCAGTCCACCTTGTAAAGTCCAACAGCAACCCGATTGAGGCCAGCTTTGGTCAGGATGGCACTCTGGCGACTATAGCATCCTTCGAGGCAAATATTGCGAAGTTCCATATAGTCGCGGGCAGTTAATATCTTTGCATCTTGGAAGTAACCAAAAAAATAGAAAAAAATGGTGTAGTCAATGCCAACCGTCGTGTGAAACCGAGCAAATCTCAACATATTCTCGGCCTTCAAGCCTAGGAGGAACTTTTTGTCCGCACGAAGCTTCGGACAGGAAAAAATCTTTCGCCACTGATCTTTCTGAAAGTTCATCACCGTGGCAGGCTGGCCCCGTGGCTTTTGTAAAGCGATATAATGTCTCGCAAAACTTCAGGCTTCCATAGCTAAGTCGGGCCATGGTATCCGTACTGCAAGGGTAGTATGCCTCTGGAGAGACAAGAAAACCGATGGGGTGGGCGTCCACGAGAAGCTGCATAGCCGGAGACAGCCTTAGCCTAATAAAACTAATGTACCGCGCTTTCACGCCGTTGGGAACTCGAAAGCACCGGTGGCCTTCCTCCTCCTCCCTTTCCTCCTCTTCATTTTCTACCCTCTTCACCTCCTCTTCTCTCTCTTCACTCTCTTCCTGACCCAATGCGTTAATAGAGGCTGTAATACCCTTAGTCTACATTGGTCGAGATCGTTTGGGGCTGCGACCCATTTGACTCTCTCGGCTTCTTTTTCTTCTACTGGCTGCCATTTAAAGTCTAAATTAAGACTATACTAGAATAATGAAAGAGAGAACGAAGTGAAACATGAGGAGGCAGAGATTTATATTATTTTTTTATAGAATAGTAACTTTATGTCGTCAATTGTCCATATTGAATTGTAAGGCTTCTTGTATTATTGAAATTGGGTGTATTGATTCTATTGTATTCTATAATACAATTAAAAGCTTTTGTGGAGGAAGGAAGGTAGATCACGAATACTATTTAGATTCGGTTGAGCCATTATCGGTTGAGTTGTCGTCATCTAAAAATTCGCCAAGCTCATTGAGGTCGTTAATGATTTCGCAAAGACCCAATGTATAATGCTTCCTATTGTAGTCGAACTCACGCCCAACTTCAGTGATCATTGCGTAAAGCTTAATTTCATTGTCCAGATAATGCATCACCTTTTAAAGCGCCTTTTGTCTAACCCAGCCATGATGGACCTCTCCTTTTTTTAATGAGACTGCTTCTTCCCAGAAGTGACTGATAAAAACTTTCTCTTTTTTCAGGAGGTATATCTCTCCTTCAAACAATAGTCCATTGTGCGTGTCACCAACAACATCTATTGATTGGAAATATTTCCCTACAAAGAGATATAGTATGCACAGACAAGGCGAAGAACTTAAGGATCGGTATTCTTAAGGTTGTCGTCCATTTTTAAAGAACGTGGGCCAAATGGATATCGCGTGGTTTTTACGAATTCAACAATAATAAAAAGATCCAAAAGAAGTTTGAGTTTTAAATATTTCCAAGATTTTCCTTCGTTTGATTTCGTTTGCTTCCACAATATAAATATTTGCCGTTGATCCTTTGACAAACGTGGCCTTCTTCCTTCTTTCTCATCTTTCATATGGCTTGAAAGACAGATGGTTGGAATTACAAAAGAAGAGCAAAAGGCGAAAAGGAGGGAGTCCAAACGGCAGATGAGAAAGGACAAGGAGATTTGTGACGAGATATGGAGAGAAGTCAGACTTGAAGATCTTCCAGGGAGTCATATTAATCATGCCAGCCCACCAAATTTGGACCTTGTTGAAATTCCTCCAAATGGTGCCACAACAACTGAAGACCATGATGCTTTGCATCATCAAAATCTTGATGCCGACAATAGCTCTGAGCCTCCTTATGATGATGGAGGTGTTGTAGAAAGTTTCAACACCGGATTTGAGAGCCCGCAAAATGAAGCTCCTAGTCCTTTATTGAATATTGGCAGATGCCGAGAATCTACGTCGCATACGTCCGATATGGATGAAGGGAGTGAAGGTTTGTTATTGCAATTCAATTTATTTGCTCAATACTAATATCTGACTTAGTTGTGATTTCTGATCCAGATTGTATTCCATAGATCGCCGAAGATGCTACCTTAAACTTCAAAGGTGATGATGCTGACACGTTTGATAGTACCGACTTTATAAGACAAGACGACTCGGAAGTTTTACGTTTTGAAGATGTGGAGATGCACACAACAGCAAATGATCCGACGAAATATCAAGCTCAAGACCCCATGAATGATTTAGATCGCAAAAGTCAAGATCATCAAAAAGCCGGAAGGCTTATGACGGCTGAAAATTCATATAGTCAAGCTAAAAAACTAGAAAATGATTTCGAGACTGTGATGGCATTGCTAGCGTCAGTGGGTATTCCAGAGGATCAAATCAAAGATATTTTGCGTAATATATCCCAACAAAGTCCCACAATGGTAAAGAGGCTAAAAAACACCGTTTCAATGATGGAAATGCTGAAAGGGAATATAAGCCAAACAGTGGAAAAGGCAGGTACTTTGAATGCGTCCGAGAGAAAAAAGGCAGACGAGATGGCGACAACAGAGGTAGGTAGGAAAAATAATGTAGACTCTCGTATGTGACGAGAAACATACATCTATCATGCGCGGCCGTGACCCCCCAAGGTCCTTATAAAGACCAGGTGATGCGTGCCGCCTCTGCCTCAACTGAAAAGAGCTAGTGCTTCACGAAGGGTGGGACAGCTAGCTTACAGTCACTATGCACACAATGTCTTGAAAAAATTTTTTTTGGTTAATCTAAGAAAAAAAACACCGCCCCGTATCGCGTCTTTATACGTGGGGTATTACCTTGTCAAAAATTCGTACACATGTAGTTCCATCATCTAGTATAATCTTCCGTGGCTGTAGTTCATATTTCCCCAACATTGGGAATAATCGCTGCCATAAAAGCCAGTATATTGCACCCCCTATAATAATAAGTAGGCCCATGGAAGGATAAAGCCAGAATGGAACACTAGGGGTATCTCCCCTGCCCTCTGGTGGTGGGACCCATGGTGCAATAAGTAAGAAACACTGTCCTAGCATGAACAATAGGGCAACTGGCGTCCAAACGCGAAATGGTCTTTTGACATGACGGGTTTTTTTCCGAAAGATGAACAGTCCGACAACAACCAATAGTGCAAGAAGTGCAACTGGGTAGCCTTCAAGATCGATGATGAAGCTAAAGGCATCACCGAAAGGAACAGCAATTATAACAATAAAATTGGGTATAAAATGCAGTAGTAATCCACCAGAAGGGGCACCAGCAGGCCAGTTAGTAGCACAGAGCGGAGAGAAACTTGCTAAAACTCCTTCTTTGGCAATCTCTTGGTTGAGGCGAGAGTGAGTAAATGTCGTGGAAAGGACATTTCCAAGCGCAGATATACTTACTAAACCAGCCAAAATCCTCTTAGAACTAGGTCCAAAAACTTTCCCAAAAAAATAAGCTGCGACAGCTGTTCCACTGTCTGCAATTTCATCTGGGGTTGCAACTGCAAAGTAGGCAATGTTTGCAAGAAGATACAAGCTTCCGCATATTCCAAGACCAATGGGTGCGGCAATGCGAATTGTTTGCACTGGATTTTTCACTTCACCAAGAACGTACGCCGCATTAGACCAGCCTTGATATGAATTAAGGACTTTGAAAAGTGCAGCCGCCCATAAATTTATGGATAGAACTGACCCTTCAAATGGGCGTTGGAAAGACACTCCTGGGGTTTCTATTGACGTTACGAAACCCATTATAACTGCCATACCTGTGCTGATGATGATGACCAGAGTTATAACCTTTATAGAACCAATGGTATTCATCAGCATGATACCAATATGGGGGAAAAGGGCGTGAGTTAAAGTCACTCCTGTGATGACGGCCACAGCAATCAAACGCTTGATGCCATCTGAGACGACATCTGGATTTAAATCGAGCATAATAAGGACATTGTTTGCAAAAACAACGCATCCTGCGGCCGTGAAGGTTAGAAGAATAGCTTGCACTGAAAATATGACTGTAATAAGAAGCTTAGGGCGACGATATACAACTTCCAAATAATTTTTTTCACCGCCACTTCTTGGTATCATGCAGCCAAATTCGAGCCATACTGATAGTCCAGCGAACGCTAGTATCATACCAAGTAGCCACAAGCATAACGCTGCGCCAAGACTTCCTACGCTGGCTACAATTGATGAAGGCGTTGAAAAGATGCCTGTTCCAATGATACGACCAACACTGCTCGTTAGATATTTTTCAGTTTCCTCAAGCTCATCACATGTAGGTAGTTTACATTAAAAATGTTGTCGAAAAAAACCCAAGATGTCGCCTCAAGTCAGAAGGTTCATTGCCAATGAAGCTTGAAGCAATATCATCATCGTCACTTGAATCGTGATTTTGTGAATTCAAGGAGTTTGTTACATTTCTGAGTGTTTCGTAGGCATTATTGGGCTGAGATTTCAACAGTGGTTCTTGGGATTGAGCCATTGATATTTTAATATATGTATATGTAGGTAGATATTATGTGTTGAAAGGGGACGGGAGTCAACAAAGATACCTACTTACACTATCTTTGATAAGGATGTATGATGTGATCTTGCGTAACCAGTCTTCCGAAATTCCGAGAACCAAATCTCTGGCGAAGAAATGGAAGAAAAAGCTATGTAGGACCAATGGTTTAGCGTTCGCAAAATTTTCATAATTTTCAGACATATTAACTTGGAAAAAAAATAATGTAAAAGAAATATGATATGTAAAAAAATCTACTCAATGAACACAAAAGACATGAGATGATGTGAAGCTCATTTAACACAGAAATCGCAGCCATTGATTGAGATGACTTTTGAAAAAAAAATTTGTAGCTTCTCTTTGTATAGCGTGTCATCCTTAGTGCAGGGGCCATGCTAATCTTCTCCTAATAATTGTTAACAATGCTTATTCACAAAATCGAACTTAGAAGCTCGTAAAGTACTCACTGTATCGTTTCAAATTGACCAAATGCCCGAAGGCAATTATAATACATAATAAAGTCTATTATAAAGGATTAGTATATATTTTCGCCAATCGTGTTAGTAATGAGTTTACAACCCACAATGCGATGGAATTAAGTATTACATGGTAGTAACGCGTTTTATTCAAAGAACTCGATACTTATAGCCAATACGGCTATTTTGTGCAATACAACTGCGAACCACACTACATAGATATCTGACGATTGGATAACTGATTTAAAATTAGGCATGGTTCAGCCATCAGCTCTTCAGCCATTGCGAAGTGAGGGCATTTCTATAAAAGGGAACGCCGGCCAATCTTATCGCAGACATACCGGTGTAGATGAACGGCGCATAAGAGGTATTGCTTCGTCTGATGCACATCTCATTGGCACAGAGACACCTCATCCCTCTATCAATTATTCAGGAAATACCGACAACGGCCCCCATTTTTCTGGGCCTCTGGGGAATAGAAATGGTCGTCTGAATGACATTCACTTTTCTTCAAATCAAACCCAGTCCCAGGGGCCACCGACTAGACGCCACCCGGTGAGCCTACAAGGGACTATGCTTGGTCATTACGAGCCAAACGTATTGCATCCCCCAAACACAGATGAGGATTCTGTGACCCCAGCGCAGCATTTTCATGAGGCGCATTCAGCTGGTCTCCATGATCGCGCACACGCTACGTATGACGCATCGAGAACGCGTGCTAGTTCCTCAGAGCTCCTCAATTCACAACGCCAAGCCAGTATAGGCGATAGCCCGGGAAAGGATATTGTGAAAAGTAAGAGCAATAGCGGGCACAAACTCATGCGTGGCGCTGTCATTGAAGGAACGAAAGGACGATATTTCAAACTATCGGATGGTTATATAAGATACATCCTCGACGGCTTTTGTTTCAAGCGATACCTGAGTGAGGGTGTCATGAACGCCCTTGAAGCAAGCTCTCGCTTTCATATACAGCAAGTCAATTTGTCAGCCGAGGGTCTTCACAGCGATCCGCGTGCAGTGTCCTATATCCGAAGTGAAATTGTTCTTGACAACCTCATATTCTTATTCCGTATTTTACTTCAATACTTTAGGGCTATGAATGAGCCAAACTTCTACCACATTATTGCTATGGATTTAGGTGGTGTATGGACCTCATCTACCGTAAGAGAAGCCACGGAGGCCTTTTCAGAAGCAAGGAAAACGTTTCTTTGCAGACCAGACGGCCCATTTTATATTGACTTATCGGTAGAGCCTCGTTTGGGATTTCTACTTCACTGTGTATTCAAGTGGAACGAATTGCGAACAGAAACAATTACTGGAAAGGTTGATAGGAACACATGGGACGATGTCCGGCGACACTGGAAAGACATGTACGCAGACGGAACGAAGCTTTTGCGCCTCGACGTCAGCAATGAACAGAACCAGCATGATGGAAACAAGATGAGGTCTACTTCGACGGCAGATGCTCCCCCATCTAGCATATTTGAATATGCGTCTTCTTCTGTGGTTATTTCAGAAATGCGGAATCCTGCTATCACTCACGAAATGAATCAGGCTTCTAAAACGGTATCTTCAAGAACTGAAGCAAAAGGTGATATGCAACTGCTACCCACGAAATCAGCTCGCGGTGCCTTTTCAAGTAATGAAATCTTTGAAGATAGTCAAGCCGGCTTAAAAGTTGATTTCAATATATCAAAGAGGAACAAAAATAAGCCAGGGAATATGACAGAGAAAGATTCTGGAGCAAGTTTTCATATAAAAAAGTCTCCCGAGTCATGCTCTCGGAACACCCAGCATGTCCTAGGGGTATCCAACGGAAAGAGCATTACTAGAGAAGAAAGCAAAGTTTCGGGGGGTGCATCTGCATCCGTCGAGTCTGTTTCTAAAAGAAAAGAGTCTCACATCAAGCCAAGAATGGTCAAGGCCGGCGTAGCTGAATGCAACGCTATGATACCCAGTAGAGAGTATTCCAAGGAACTAGCTGTAAATGGGCAAGCAACCGAAAGCAAAAAAACTTCAGCTGATAGCCTCATGGTGGATACAGTTAATGCAGTTGGAGGTCAAGCAAATATCATGCTTCCCACAACTCCACAGCCCATTGCTCATATATCTGAAAGAGCTATTAAAATACAATCGCCACCAAGGGGAACCGATCTCACTTCTCACACTGATGCCAAGGAGCGCCTCAAGCGCTTGGAAGCTGAGATGGAAGCTATTGAACAAGATTGCGATAAGGTGGAAGCTGAACGATACACGAAAGTTTTGAACGGCATCGTTTACAGATCACCAGATTGTTCTCAATCTAGTGAGGTAATTCCTCAGAGTGAAAGCCCATTCTGTCGCTCAAATAACAGACGAGCAATAGTGCAGGTGTATTCAGGCAGCAATGACCAGTTACAGTTTGCGAGTAGACATGGGACAGCCAATGGGGTGATTGATAATTTAGGAGAAAGCAGCGGAAATAAAAATCATGAGGATGATTTTGAGCAGAATTTAAAAC
The DNA here is from genome assembly GCA_020002325.1 of Chrysosphaeria jannelii. Lineage (NCBI taxonomy): Eukaryota > Fungi > Ascomycota > Sordariomycetes > Ophiostomatales > Ophiostomataceae > Chrysosphaeria > Chrysosphaeria jannelii. Next base: position 100,915 of record JAGKRY010000030.1, on the reverse strand, counting down.
AGTCACCGCTCCCGAAAGCAGCTGACGTTTTTTCTTCTTTGGAGCACTGTAATTTTGAAGCAAGTCCCTTGCAAGTCATCCGACCTATTCATCACATCGAAGACTTAGCTGTGCGTAGCTCAACTGAACCGCAAACAAATGAGACTGCAGATCAAATAATGTCTCAACCAAGCCCTGCCGGTATCCTAAAAGCGAACACGAGTATCAACTCGACTTTTTCTACAGCGAGTGTCGCTTTCGAAGGTATTTGCAAAGAATTAGCTATCACTACAGCTACACCTATCAACGCTATAGGCTCTATACAGAGTCTAATAGATAGAGTAGTGGGAGTGGCGGAGGAGGATATATTGTCTGCAAATCACACAAACCCTCCCCTGAGGCTAGCTCAGGGGGAGATGAACCTATCGTTTCTAGCTGACGCACCACTTCATATAGGGGACGCCGAAATGGTCCAAGCATCAAGAAAAAGACTATTAACGGGAACGTCTGAAGAGCGACCAATCAAACGGACCGCCACAGAGATAATTTGGGACAAATCTAACGTAGCAAATTCACATTTAGGTACGACCGATGGAGCATCCCCGCCGGCGCCATTGAATATAACAGACACCACGGCCCCGACACAAACAGAGTTACTTATGGCAACTATTATAGAACAAGCGGAAGAAAATATGGCGCTGCTTGATGAATTGGAAATAGATATCAAGTTAGAGGGATATGCCAAAATTTTACGTGTTCAAATACAGGCTTTAGAGTGCAGTGCTCGCGAAATGGCAACAAGAACACGCGGTTGATTCTCTTATCGTATAAGATAGCTTTCAATGGATACGTTTGCCAGGTAATAAATACCTTTATAATGCCAGTCAATAGTATTACCCTAAACTCGTCTTGTCATTGTTATTTGTACTAAAGATACCCCGACGCCTACGTACTTCATTTCTCTGACTAGGCAGTTAGGTCATTTATTTATTTATTTATTATTTGCAGTTTTTTCGTCCCTTTGACCCGCAGGCTCCTTAGACGTCGCTAGAAACCCAGACGTCCACTAATCCAGCCCATTATCCAGAACCATCCGTCCAAATATCAAGACCCAGATATCAAGACCCAGCCAATATCCATCCAAACCCAAAACGAAGAAGTGTTGGTTAGCATAACGAAAACAATAACCGGCAACACGAGGCTGGCCCGGGCCATAGAACCCGGCCACCAAAGGGCAGCGTAAGCGGTAGGTCCACGTAAAAACACGGCATCCGTAGAAAGAATAAAGAGGCCTAACAGATACGGCACAGCCATAAGGCTAATTAGCCACCGGAAAAAACCACCGTCGCAAAGCGCTGAAATCTCTCGGGGTCCTTCACCAATTCCTCCAAGAAGACTTCCCGCTATGATTCGGTGGATGGAATAAAACGGCCGCCATTGCCGCGGACCTCTCCGGCCCATCTACGCCTAGAAATAGTGCAATGCACTAGGTGTGACACTGGTGTGGTCCTACCGCAAGCGCAGCGGCCCTCGAATTCTTCGTTAGGGTGGTACTTTTCATGGTAAGCCATGAAGTCGCTATGCCCATGTCGGGTGGCTAAGAGACGATGCAGAATAGGACGAGGCATAGAAAGTTCTAAGGGGCCTTGTCACCGAGTAGCACAGATCCCATCTAGAATACCATAAAGAGATATCCGTAGACAAAGAGAGCCACCTTTGCTGGCAGAACTTTTTATAAGACTCCTTCATGCTGGCCTTCATGCTGCTAAGGATCGGAATTGCTGCATCCGCATCGGGTGGGCCAGAGAGAGCCCTGGCATTCGCGAGCTGGTCAGCCCGTTCATTACCTGATATCCCCTGATGGCCTGGCGACCATTCCACCGTTGCATTGAGCTTGTCCATCAGCTTATGAATCTTAAGGCATGTCGCCTAAGACGACTTGGGAGCAGCACCGCGGATGACTCCAATCACCGACGTATTGTCGATGCATAGCACCACACGGCCGGAGGGCTTGTCCTCCCATTCACGAAGGCGTTCGAGGCCGCGGAGGGCCCCATAGAGCTCGGCGTCAAACACCGTGCTATTGGCATGCAGCTGGCCCTGGCCAAACAATATTTCCACGCCGTCGTGGACAGTAGAGTAGCCATAGCCAGCCCGTTCCTCTCTCATACTGCCGTCGGGGAAGACAAAGACATCGTTCACAGAGGAAAATAAGGACCATTGCGCAAAGTCCTTCGCCGAATCTTCTTTGGAGCGGCCACCCATCACGCTGGCCCTGCAGCCGGGACGGTACCGCTTCTGCACAAATTGAAGACGGGGAGGGGGGTCCGAAATAGACTCCGCCTGCAGCTGGACGTTGGATCGCCGACGAGTCGGCTTCCCCACGCCCTTGCCACATGTGCTTTTTGCAATGGTTGTACGCGGCGCAAGATGATGGGAGGCAGGGACTGTGACAATCCGCAAAGCTTGCCGCATTCGAATCTTCTCAAGGGCCATTTTAGCATCAGGCAGGCCTTACACAATCTTCCTTGCCACGGCCTCGTTCTTGGACATGGCGGCGATGGATGTGCTGCAGATGGGAGAGCCACCGGCGAAATCGTCAGCGTCTCATTTACCACCAAAGCAGGGTTGACACATAGTGCGAGTCTGGGTAGCACCCAGACTCGCCAGCCCACGCCGGCAACTACGGTTGGCCTGACTTATCGGTGTTTTGGTTCTTTTTTTGGTTTCTTGTCCCTTCCACACCCTGTTGGGGATGTTGCCCGTCCATTCTCTTAGCATTTGCTTCTCCTCCAAAGAGGCACGGGTTTTGGTGGTTTATTTGGTTTCGTTTTGTGTCTTTCAATCCATTGCCCGTGTCCTATTTCAGTAGGTAGGTAGGTACATGCCTTCCTGGATATCTCTTTCCGAGAACATTCCAGCTATCCCCTAACCAACAATTAAGTCACTTCAAATTGCTCATTTGATATTTATCCACTTAGTCCCGCATGAGGGTATATATACCTCGTATTTGTTTCTCTCCTCATGCCAGATGTTCATACAACGATTCTTCCAACTTTTAATTTACCTTGTAACTAGTTTCTTCTCACTGTACGATGGCTACTGCAACTCTCAATACCGGAAATAAGATTCCTCTTCTTGGCTATGGTACTTGGCAATCCAAACCCGGAGAGGTTGAAGATGGCGTTTTTTATGCACTGGAAGCCGGCTATCGTCACCTTGATCTAGCAAAGGTGTATGGTAACCAGAAGGAAGTTGCTTCCGGTATTGAAAGAGCTCTTTCTCAAATCAAGAATTTGAAGCGTGAGGATATATTTATCACGTCAAAGCTGTGGAACAATATGCACAATCCAAACGACGTTGAAGCTGCCCTCGATGACACCTTAGCTGAATTGGGCCTTGAATACCTTGATGTATGATAGTTTTATTTTCAGGTCAACTCAACGTACTTACAATTAGCTGTACTTGATTCATTGGCCTGTTGCTTTTGTTCGTGGAGACAATCTCTTTCCCAGTAAGGACGGAGTGACACTTATTCAACCCGATGTTTCCATCGTCGATACATGGAAAGGTGTGTTTTTTTCTCTCATTTTCTTGTACCTAACAGTAGCTATGCTCAACCTCCCAAAGTCGAAAGTTCGCTCCGTCGGTGTCGCCAACTTCAACATCGAGCAACTTGAGGCCCTCTACAGAGGAACAAAAGTATACCCTGCCGTTAATCAGGTCGAACGCCATCCCCGCCTCCAAGTTTTGGACTTGGTTGAGTATTCTAAGAAGAACAATATCCACTTGACTGCCTACTCAGCTTTTGGAAACAACTCAAGTGCGATCCCGCTTTTGATTACACACCCCATTATAGTAGCGGAGGCTGAGCGTCTTGGCGTAAAACCATCTCAGGTTATTATTGCCTGGTCGCAGATCGGGGGCCATAGTGTTATTCCCAAGTCGGTAAAGAAAGAACGCATTATGGAGAACTTCCAAACTGTAAGTCTCGACGATAAGGCTATTGCTGCCTTGGACAAAATGAAGGAGGACACTGCTCGTTTTAATATTCCTTTTTTCTACGACACAAAATGGGATGTCAACATCTTCAACGACGAGAAGGAAATGAGTGCCACAGGAAAAGTGAACTTGGGTGCATAGACAAAAATTAAATTGAAGAATATTAGAGAATTGTATCGTTTCCTACGCCCCAATAGCAATATGGGTTGAGTTATTGGCTGGTTAGCACAGATAGGCATGTATTATGTAACCATCTTCCTAATATCAGGAAAGAAAGCCCCTCACGGTCACGTGCCATGCACCAGGCATGGGCGACAAAGGCAACAGGGAAACAACACCAAATCCCAAATTCTAGAGACAAGACTGAGCACGAGCAGTCGGAGAGAAAGGGAATGTCTGAGCACCTGCGAGGAAGACGGCACTCACCAGCGGCTGAGGCCGCTAGGCGAGGACAAAAACGTCTCCCTGCTATCGTGAGGGTGCAGAACAAATCTGCCGAAAGGTGCCTCCCCAGGTGCCGGAGTGTGTCATAATCTAAGAGTGCTCTTTGTAAGAGGTATGTACCGTGGCATGCACAAGAAGATTATAGTAGGAGAAACGGGGCACCCATGGAGACGACAGACAGACAGGGCATATTAGACCAACCACCGATAGATAGTCTTAGTTTATTTAGCAGGTGGCACGCACCACTGGGTCTCACATAAGTACATAGGTTGATCAAAGACATATTTCATGTACGTCAGAGGTTGATATTGATTGTTTATTTGCACCTTCGCGATTAGACATCGACAACTCAGGCCAAAAACAAACATTTTATAGATGCCAAGAATGGTCACCATTGCTTTTTCCTACGTCACATTTCGGCCTCACGCTTGTTGTGTGTTTGGCTGGTGTTTCGTTTTGTGGTGTGGTTTATGTGGGATTCAGGGAATAGGGGTCATGACAACCTGCCTGCTCAGTTTGTAGGAGCATGGCTCTTTGGTAGCATACCAAACTTTGTGTGTTGTTCACTGTAAACTTAGAATGTAGTCGTCATGCCTCCTCGCTTGCATATTGACGTCTATTTGTGCATCCATCAACTTTATAATTTTAATTAAGTCTTTCATTACCTTGTAATTCATCCTGTATACCACCAATGCACGACTACGCTTCAAAGAAACCCCCTCATCATCTCCTTCCTCCTGATATGAGTGGCTAGTCCTCCAATACAGCCCAAAAGAGTTGGTCTTAAAGGTGAGCAAGAACAGGTTTGAAACTACCCTCAAACAAAACATCCTAAAATAGGTCATCAGTGATGGGAAAAAAAGGGAGCGGGTAAAGACGGAAACTTGGATGTTAGGTTTCAGAAATTATAGCGTGGTAGACTGGAACCAATCATAAGCGCACACAACCAGTATTTTAGCAGCTGCAATTGTGTCTTTATAATAGTTCTTATAAAGCATATTCAATTTGGCCCTATTTGCTCCTCCGCCCCAAAGGACAGTAACGATGCAACATATAATAGGTAGCTTGTAACAATCCCCATAAAAGTTACACAAAAACAATAGCATGACATCCTTTCCACAGTCACCCGAAAAAAAGTAAAATAAGTAAAAGAAAAAATCATACCTCCAAGTCGAAACGATCAGCGTTCATAACTTTAGTCCAGGCGTTTATAAAGTCCTTGACAAACTTCTCTTGGCCTCCGTTAGAAGCATAAACTTCAGAAAGGGCTCGAAGCTCAGCTTGCGAACCAAAGATGAGATCAACCCGAGAGGCAGTCCAGCGTTTTTGATTTGTTCCCCGAACAAAGCCAGCAAACAAATCATCGTCATCAGTAGGCCTCCATTCCGTTGACATGTCAAGCAAATTCACAAAGAATGCATTGGTCAAGACACCAGGTGTCTCGGTGAGTACACCGGTGGAAGATCCATCAGTATTTGTGTTCAGGACGCGCATACCACCAACAAGGACGGTCATTTCGGGAGGGCTTAGACCGAGGAGCTGAGAGCGATCCACAAGCATTTCTTCTGTCTTGGCATGTTTGATAGAAGACCCAAAATTTCGGAAGCCATCGACCTTCGGCTCAAGATAGCCAGCAGATCCAACATCTGTCATTTCCTGGGTGGCATCACCACGACCAGGAGTGAACGGCACAGAAACAGACCTTCCAAGGGCCTTTGAGGCAGAATCCTCAATAGCAGCAACACCACCAAGTACAATCAAATCAGCAAGACTGACTTGCTTGTTACCTAGAGCAGACTTGTTGAAGTCCTTCTGGATTTCCTCATAAGCGGCAATAACCTCGCTCAACTGGGAAGGATTGTTGACAGGCCAATTGCGTTGCGGAAGCAGGCGAATACGAGCACCGTTGGCACCTCCCCGCTTATCGGTTTGGCGGAAAGTAGAGGCAGAGGCCCAAGCGGCAGAAATAAGATTTTTGGGTTCAATCTTAGTCCCTAAAATGGCTTTCTTCAAAAGCGAAACGTCGGATGCGTTAATCAAGGGGTGCGTAATTTCAGGAACATTGTCTTGCCAGAGAAGCTCCTCTGTTGGTGCCTCAGGGCCTATATAACGCGATTTTGGACCCAAGTCACGGTGAAGAAGCTTGAACCAAGCTCGAGCAAAGACATCAGCTAATTTTGCGGGATTCTTGTGGAAATCCTCAGAAATTTTGCGATAAATAGGATCCTTGATAAGTGCGATATCAGTCGTCAACATACGGGGCTTGTGCTTCTTGTTTGGGTCAAAAGCATCAGGAATAATTTCGTCGTCAGTGTCTGCAATCCATTGGTTCGCGCCAGCTGGACTCTTGGTCAGCTTCCACTCATATTTGAAAAGATAGTCAAAAAAGCTATTGCTCCATTTGTTGGGCGTGCTAGTCCAGATGACTTCAAGACCAGACGTATTTGCATCTTTACCAACGCCACTGTTATAGTTATTTTTCCAGCCAAGACCCTGGGCTTCAATCCCCGCGGCTTCAGGGACAGGGCCTATTTCACCATTATTGGCACCATGGGTCTTTCCAAATGTATGCCCACCAGCAATAAGTGCAACAGTCTCCTCGTCGTTCATGGCCATACGACCAAATGTAACGCGAATATCATGTGCTGCAGCAACCGGATCGGGCTTTCCGTTTGGGCCCTCAGGGTTAACATAAATCAATCCCATATGGGATGCAGCAACCTGCTGCTCAAGACCTTCGGCATGCCCTTCGGGACTCTTGTTCAGGTCTGGGGCATTAGCGTAGCGAACATCATTGTTCATCCAGACGTTCTCGCCACCCCAGTACGTAGATTGATCAGCCTCCCATGTATCGGGACGACCACCAGAAAAGCCAAAAGTCTTGAAGCCCATCGACTCTAGGGCAACATTTCCAGTAAGCATGAACAAATCAGACCATGAGATTTTCTGGCCATATTTTTGCTTCACGGGCCACAAAAGGCGGCGTGCCTTGTCAAGATTGCCATTGTCCGGCCAGCTGTTCAAGGGAGCGAACCGCTGCTGACCCTGACCTCCACCACCACGGCCATCGTGAACACGATACGTACCAGCACCATGCCATGCCATACGAATGAAAAGTCCACCGTAGTGACCAAAATCGGCGGGCCACCAGCTCTGAGAGTTGGTCATAATGTCGTTGATGTCTTTCTTGATATTGAAATATTCTTCCTTTGACATGGCCTTGAATGCACGACGATACTCTTCATCTGACCCAACGGGATTGGAGACATTGTTCTGTTGGCGGAGAATATTCAGACGGAGCTGCTCGGGCCACCAGTCTTTACTGCTTGTGCCTTTGCCAGCAGCATGCTGAACGGGACACTTGCTTTCAGACATTGTTGATAGAGGGTGAGTAGTAATAGATGGTTTCCTTGTGTAATAGACAGTCAAAAATGCTAAAGCAGTGAGTAAAATGATGCACAAAGAAGAGCAGAGAGATAGAAAATTGTGCGGGGAAAGGCGATCACCTAAGCTTACCTCTGTGCAATGCGCTCTTCGTTGTATTTAATAGCATGCAGTGTATGCCTAGTGTTACAACTCAGGTTGTTTTTGCAATTTGAAAGTCTGGGGAAACTGCTTTCATATACATAGTACTATGTACCTACCTAGGCAGGTATGATACATCCTTTGCACCGCACTTTTTTTCCAAATATGTGAGTGCTTTTGCATTCATATTACTGATCATAATGCCTAAAAATTGCTATTACATACACTTCCGCTAATACGTTCCAGAATACCTAGGTATGTACATGCCTGCCTGTATCAGTGATCTTCAGTGACAATCAATTTGGGTCATGGGGTATGGAAATGAGGCATTATACACAGTTTGACAGAAATATACCTCCTAGCCTATAACATACAAGGTACCATGCATAATACAGTTACCGAACCATTCGCCTTTTGCTTTTTAGGCGTATGATGTCACACTAAGCTTGAATACGAATGGCAAATACCCACATACATGTACATCCATCATATCCCGAATTGTATTGCATCATCCATGAATGGATGAATAAATGAATGAATTGATTACACTAGCCTGAATCAGTCCCTGGACCTACGAGCAGTGTGGTGCCCTGTAAATCTAAGCTACATACGCCTATTCTAATAGGCGTACACCTAAATGTCTATAGGCAAAAACATGACCGTGTTCTTTATTATTTTGCTTACGCATGACTCAGCATCCGCCTGAGGCACAAACATGAAGCTAGGAAGTACATATGCTGTAACTGTTGTTAGCTGTCTACCAGAAATGACGATAATGATGAGTCTTAAGCGAGGTACTGAGTTGCGGTATTATGTAGGACCCACTCAATGTATTAATGACAATCTGAAGAGGAGATCGTCCATGGAGAAGCTCCTTACTGCGCTTTTGTTTATAATTGTCAATCGTGGAGACATCAAACGTCCCCGTTAGAAAGTTTGACCGTAGCTGCTTGTATATATCACGCCTTTTAAAAGAAGGATCCGAAAGCACACCATCAATACAAGTTTTACGTCTCTGTAGTCAAGTATCGAATGGATGAAAGCGCACTTTCAAAATAAAAGAGGTATGACCATGATGCTTCATGGAGTCCTCAATCTAGATCGAAAACATGTAGTCATTCCGTTTCAAGCACGAAATCGTTTCTTTCTATTCACAGTAAACTCAAGACGTCGACGATGCAGTCTTGGTGGCAGCGGACTTGCGACAACTGCCCTTTACACACACATAGCAAATGCTGTGTAGCCTTCCGTCACGGCTGTTCGAAGAAAAATAAAAATCGGTCCATTGACCGTAAACTGAAATAGGGCGGATCATACCTCAAGTCATTACATCAAGGTCCCTTTAAGAAGCTGTATACACCATTATTATGTGTGTATGTCGTATTGAAAAATGGTTTCATGTATTATAGTGGCAAGCAAAGTTCAACAAACCAAAACTCCAGTCAACAAGGGTATCCAAACAAATAAAAACCGTGGTATGTATAACCAACCAAAATGCTACACTCGATCAACGCAAAAACGGAAAATAATATTAAAAAGTACTCCAATTCCAGTTTCCAGGAACGCTTTGTGCCATATCTATAACTTTACTAACACGAGCAGCTATTGTCAATGGTGGGCTTGTTGGAGACGATATGGGCATTGTTGGGATAATTGTGCTTCGGGGACTAGCGGAAGAAGCCTCAAACGACACATAGCCATCAATATTTGAATCTATGCAACTGGTACGTGCACACCAAGCCTTGTAATCTCTGAGGCAAAAAGAACAAGCCCGATGAAAAGCCCCACGAGGATTATAATTTGCGTTCTCGTCCAAAGGAACAACAAACATAGAATGTAAATTACAGAATATGTTCCCACAGCGTCGGCAATGGTGCCGTCTTGTGAAATAGTTGAAATTCCTCGTGCATGTAGGCTCATCGCACATTTTAGCATCTATATCATCCTAGAGTGGGTTAGCATACTGTAGTATTTGCAAGTAAACATGCCTTCCAGTGGCTGCGTGATGGATGACCCCTCACTTCGGGAAAGGTTGTCAAGTCGATTTCCGTCTTGTCAGGAAGCCTACCACTTTCGTCGGCCGAAAGTCTTCGCAAGCTATGAATCCCAAACGCACTTAGCCCAGCAATATTAATAAAGCTACTTGGCGACAGTGCACTGTCGCTTGTAAAACTTGAGCCGGTCACACTTGCACCATCTACGGCATTCCTACTTATAGTACGGCTTCTATTTTCTAGATCTCCCTGTGCCGTCATGCCATCATATGCGTCTAGACTACTATTAGGAGATTCATTGACCGGTGGCTGTTTAAGAAAATGCTCGTTCGGCCTTAAAACAGCGGGGATGTACAAAGGCGGAGCATGTCGAGTACTTTCAGTAGAGTTTCGCGAAATGGCTGAGCTACCATTAGGGGAGTCACTGGTTGTAGATTTTACGCCATCATCATTGTGCTGCAATCTTCCGCGTAGGTTCTCCGGAATTGGCGTAAGAAGCCCGGATTCTTGGACTTCTGAATGAACTGGAGAAGCAGATCGATTGGGAACGTTGTTGGAAAGAGGCGAAGCAAACGTACTAGGCATTGTTGTCGGGTTGTCAACTTTCTGGGCAGGCATGATGCAAGCCAAAAAGTGAATGAAGGTAGGTGGTCGCAAGTTGTTTCACGATAATTAGAATCGAATAATAAGTTTTTGGCGGCAAAGCATAAAAGATGAAATACACAGGGCGACGACGAGTAAATATCTTTTCTTTTTCTCTGGCAACAAAATGTTGAAACAACAACACGAAGTGATTTTATCTGAAAAGCGATATGAAGTGAATTGATGTGATTTCCAAATGCTGACGAGGCTAATCAAACATGCAAACAAGCGACTATTTGCATAGATATGAGAAGTGTACTAACTCTTAAATGCATATGCGTGTTTTGAACCGTTTATGAGCTTCAATTCACCTACGGGAGAGCCGCTTGTAATATAAAGAGAATGATACTATATGCAATGGCTTTGATAAAATCATAGATCTGTGCTCGGTCGCATTTCAAGACCAGCCATTAGAATTTTATGGCTCAACACGTCCACTTACGACCTCGAGGGGTATGTTGCACGTGATGTCTACAAGGTGGAATATAGTAAACTTTGAGCTACCTCTTTTGTAGCTCAGCGGTGCATATGCCCAGAACAAATACCATTTCAAGGTCTGGTATATAGCTATGTCCTCGTTCCGATACATAAACCGAGTCCTACGGAGAGGCTTTTCTACAGCGCCTCCTGTCTCCAATGTTTTGACAGATACATTCAACAGACCACATAACTACCTGCGCATTTCTTTGACAGAGCGTTGTAACCTACGTTGTCTTTATTGCATGCCAGAAGAAGGCATTGAACTTTCCCCATCAAAAAGTCTTCTGACATCTCCCGAGATTGTTCTCTTAGCTAGCACATTTGTCAAGCAAGGTGTCTCAAAAATTCGCCTCACAGGAGGGGAGCCGACCGTACGTCGAGATATAGTTCCTTTGCTACGGAAATTGGGTGGCCTACGACCTTCTGGGTTAAAGGAAATCTGCCTAACGACAAATGGGGTAGCTCTTTGGCGTAAACTTGACGATATGGCGGAAGCTGGTGTTACGGGAATTAATATCAGCCTAGATACGTTGAACCCTCTTCAGTTTGAACTTATGACGCGACGCCGGGGCTTAGAAGCCGTGCAAAAAAGTATCCAGAGAATTCTTGAAATGAATCGACTCGGGGCCCATATCCGGCTCAAGCTAAATTGTGTCGTCATGAGGGGTATCAATGACAACGAAATTTTAAATTTTGTAGAGCTTACACGCTCCAACGACATGGAAGTTCGATTCATCGAATATATGCCTTTTGGAGGTAATAAATGGTCCAGTGGGAAGATGCTTTCCTATGAGGATATGCTGAAGCAAATCAGAAAGGTCTATTCTATGGAACGTTTAAAAGGTGGGCGAAACGATACGAGCAAGACTTTTGCCATTCCAGGGTTCCTGGGTCAGATTGGCTTCATCACGAGTATGACTCATAATTTCTGTGGAAGTTGCAATCGTCTCCGCATCACTAGCGATGGGAACCTCAAAGTTTGCCTTTTTGGAAACACGGAAGTGTCGTTAAGGGACATCCTTCGTCGTAGTAATAAAGGTGAGCCAATGAACGATGAGTCTGCAGCAAGATTAGAGGCGTTGGTCAAGGCAGATCTTTTACCAATTATTGAGGCCGCGGTCAAACGTAAGAAGGCACGCCATGCTGGATTGGGCAAACTAGAGCATGAAAAAAACCGGCCTATGATTCTTATTGGTGGGTAGAGGTTTAGCAAAGGCATTTGGCACATTTGCTAATGCCAGGCTCCCATCACGCCCTTCCATTTCAGGCACGATGGTCTAGCTCATCGAGAAGGTCCCATTTAACGCATATAACACCGTCTGGAACTGCTCATATGGTCCCTGTCGGAGATAAGGAGGCGACAAAGCGAGAAGCAAGGGCTACTTGTACTGTCCATTTTTCAAGCCCGTTGGCGTCGACGCTTATTCGAGCCAATGAAATGGAAAAGGGGGATGTCACTGGCGTGGCCAGGATTGCTGGCATCATGGCTGCCAAAAAAACGGCCGACTTGATACCATTATGCCATCCTCTCGCAATATCACACGTATCCGTAAATATAAAAAATCTAGAGCAGTCGATGGAAATTCATACTATAGTTCGATGTGAAGGAAAAACTGGCGTTGAAATGGAGGCTCTTACGGCCGCAAGTGTATCTGCTTTGACGGTGTACGACATGTGCAAGGCTGTCGATAAAAAAATTCGCATCGAGGGGTTACGGGTTATATTCAAAGATGGTGGGAAAGGTGGCAGATGGGAAGAATAAGGATATTGCATTGATAATATTTTTCACTTATAATTTAACCAATCTTTTTATCTTTCTTCGCTTATGTTTGCCTCAGCATTGAACGGAGTTTGTTTCCAAGACTCCGCCGCCTCGATCCTTTATTAGTAGTGGTTTTCTCAGTTGATGGAGGCATATCTTGGTTTAGCTCTCGAGGAGTAGATTCTTTTACTTGTAACTGAAAAGAACCGGGAGCAATACTGAATCTTGCGCCATTCGATGCAAGCCCAGAACTATCATCGCTCTCCCGAGGCTCTTTCTTCTCTTTATCTGGGTGTGTTTCTAGGTAAAGATTCATATCATCCACCATACTACGATATTTTGGAGTTATCGTCTTTGTTGTGATGGTATCTTTGGATACGTTTGGTTCAGTTTTTCGAGGAATAGAGTCGGGAGAATTACTGAGTCTTGCGCCATTTGACGCACTGCCTGGACTACTTTTGCTCGCCTGAGACTCTTTTTTCTCGTTTTCTGGACTATTTGACAAATAAAATATCATATCATCCACCATACTACGATATTTTGGAGTTGTAGCTTTTGCTGTTGTATCTTCGGCTACACAATTCCTGCGGAGGTGCATCATATAATCTGAAGGGTATTTCGGAGGCTCATCTTTTTTCTTATTTATGTCCTTCTCTTCTTTTTCATATTCACCCGTAGTATATCCGCAATGTTTTACCTTTAAGATAGATTTAGGCGCTTATGATTAGACTATAGCACATTCATGAATAAAAAGCGCACCTTTTTTTGGTCGTCGTGATATTAATACTGCATTCAACAACTTTTCTTTTTCGTCTTTGCACGATTCACTTTCTGAAGAATCACTCTGTCCAGAACTTTCTTTGTGTGTATCGTCGATGATATCTTTCATTAATGGCTTGGAGCGTGGACGGTCTTTGCGTTTATGGTATTTATACGCTATAACTGCTGTTGTCGATGGTATGTAGCTATGCGTTTCTGGTGATAGTCCGTTCTCCATGATTGAGTCCGCAAGTGTTTTTCTGTAGCCTATAACAACCAATTCAGGATCAACCCGGGCGGACACCTTTGCTACTACTTTCTTTATATTGGGGCAATGTACGGTCTGAATATTCACGAATACTTGCAAGTCTGTCTTGGATAAGAGCTGCTCTACATTATGTCGGATTGTATCTAGATGCAACCGACGCTCTTTTGACTTTGGTGACTTTTCCTCGCAAGGGGCCATTGTCTCAACGCTTGAGAGACATATGCTTTCTTTTACTGACCTAAGCTCAATACAATCCAAAACCGCAAGTATATCACCGTCTTGAAGAATAGTGCCTATAATCCAGTCCAGTGCATGTGCGCTATGTTTTGACAATTGGTTATGCTCTACACACACAACTGCCAAATATACCTTTCCTCTATTTTCACTAGAATGAGACTGCAGTGTTTGCTGAGATCGTGTGTCCCTTTTGTTTGTATAAACAGCTGATGATACAACCAGCATTGTTTTTCGGTCGGTCAAATCATAATTACCATGCGGCCGAGGAGCCAAGCCTTCAACTGATAAATGCGCCTCCAATTCTAGGACTTTATTGATTGAAGCATCTTGTAAAAGTCAGCTGGGCTACTTCAAGTTGAAGATTCACCTACTCTCCTCCAGAAGTGCTTGCTCCATATTAACGATATTACCAGCACCATACCGTTTTGTGCCCAACCTTAGCCTATGTCTCTCTCTATGGCCAAGCAACAATATAGAAAAGGAAGGAGCCCTTCCAAAGATAGGTACCTACCTAATGATAAATATACACATACCCACGGAAATTTGATTCATCTATATACAGTCCCTGAGAGGTAGTGTGGTGTGGGAAATGGAATAAAATCGCAAACGCCCCCTTGTTCCTTGTTCCAATACCTTGACAATAAAAATGCAAATCATAAACAAAATCCTTTTAAGCAGCATCTACCATGACTATATCATCACCCCCATTTGTAGCACTCGCAGGCCGCCGTGGCGAGGAACGAAGACTTGGCTGCTCCATAGGAGCAGACAACAACGGTTCCACTGGAGCTTGTGATAGAGTCGAACCTTCTTCAGTAGCCCCGTTCATATCAACATCACCCTCATCGTCGCTTTTCATAGTCACTCGCACAGTACGCGATGTGCGCCGGAGACTTGGCTGACTAGGAGCTTGGCCATCTTTATCGACAGTGACAATAGGCTTGAAGACTCCATCGCCATCAACAAGATCTTCCTCGTCGGCAATGATCCTTCTTGGGCGACCACGGGGCCGTCGCCCGAGGGCTTTTCGTGCAGCTGTCGCAGCCTTCTGGGCCTTTGATGCTGGCGGACGCCCAAGAGGCCGACGCGTAGCGGGGGGGAATGCCACGAATCTCGTCGGTGGTATACTTGCATATTGCGCGGCCCATGAGCCTTCCGTAACAGTCGCAGCTGAGACGGGCGTGCTCATGACATTTAATGATGCTGCCTCCATAAGGGGTGTTGCTGATGGTAAGGCACCATTAGGAAGAGCTGCATTTAGAGAGCCAGAGGTGTCGTGTGGTATATTCTCATCGGCCTCTGTCGACTCTCGGATGTCTTCATCCATATCAGCGTCCCTTTCCTTGTCTTGCTTCCCGTGACGCATGTCCGCGAGTGCACTGCCGAGCTCAAAGCTAGTCGCATTCAAGCGACCCATGACGTATGGTGTCCAAACAAGGGCTTCGGAAGAGATTTGCACATATTTCTTTTCATTCCACTTATTCACGTAGTCTTCACAGTACTGTAGATCGACGCGAAATGCATATAAACCTGTTTCGGGATCACGGACAAGGCACCGAAGACCCTCTAAAGCAGAGATAACATCATCGGGAGTCATCCCCGTGGACGTAGAAATTTGGCGAATAGAAAGGCCCTTTTGGCCGCCCTTGTCCTTCAGAAGGTTAACGAGATACTTGCACATAACTAGTCTCCAGTAGTTTCGGTAGGAAACTAGGCCCATGTCGGAAAGGGGCTTTTCGGGGGAGCCAGTCTTTGCTTCGGTTCTGGTCAAGAGATATGAAAAGTCAATAAGGAGATTTCCGTAGCCTTTTCGTTGGTGAATAGGAAGCGTCAAGATACAGCTGACGTTGTTCTGACTGCTTGCTCGCTTCTCTTTGGAAAAATAACCCACAAAGTGGTACCCAGACTCGTCATGTTCACAAAGAACGTAGAACAAGAAGGGTTCGACGTCGTAGTACAGAGTCTTTGAGCCGAGAAAGAGTTTGGCCAGCAAGCACAAGTTTTGACAGTAAACTGGATTTTTCCGACCGTCCACCTCAAAGAAGCTGATAGATCCCTTGCGATATATCTCGTCACCAGGAGGATGCTTCGCCCAGCACTTGAGTTTGTGCCTCCAGGCTACGTAGTCGGAGTTCATGTACTTGAGGCAGTACTCACAGATATACAGCACCCTGTTACGAGAATACTCCTCTGGATAGGGCGCCGCATACCAGGTGTCGATTTCAAAGCCACCAAACTCGATGCACTCGATCTGGCTAGCGGCCTGCTTCCTTGTAGTTTTTTCAGGATGGGCTTCACGTTCGCGTAGGACGCGCGCCTGCCACTCCTCCTCTGCCTTTGTTTTAGCATCGTCAAATAGCTTGCGGTCGTCTTTTGAGGGAAAGGTTTGGCTCGTATCAGCCTCTGCCCCAGTTAATATGCCACCATATGCTTTTTGGTTGTCGACATCCTTGTCAAAGAAGGAGTAGAACGGCTGTGTGTAGACAGTGGCTGATGGCATTGGAGGTAGAGGGGCATCGGCACCAGCAAGACTGTCATTATCCGTTATTAGTTTGAGCCGTCGCCCACGGCTTTTCTTCTCACTGTTTGGGCGCCGTCCGCGCCCACGGCCACGCCTCTCCACCTTGCCATCTTCCGCACGGATACCCTGTCCGCCAGGCCCGCTTGTCACCTGTGCCAGCTGGGCTGGTGGCACTTTGAAGCGAAGGACCAGGCTGGTCCGCGTTCTCTTGATGACAGTGGCAGTAGATCCAGAGGCAGCTGCGGATGATGATGCCCGCAGCCTTGACGACCGGCCTGATAGTGCATCTCCTGTGTCGTAGATGCTCTCAAAGCCATCAATGTGAAGGTTTCCAGCCATGTTCTTTCTGCGTTTACGGATGGATAGTGTCCCGTCAGGTTCTGTGGCAAAAGATGCAGTCTCTACCACGCCTTCTGCGTCTGACGACCGGCGTTTGCGAGCCGAGGATGGCTGCGACTCTATTGATTCTTGCACTTCGGCGGCCTTTGTGCTACACGATGGACATGTCCAGGAGTCTATTGTCAGTGTTTGCTGCCACGAGTGTGTACATACCCCTGCCAGAGCCACCTGCCTCAGTAGCACAGCCTCGATGAGCCGTGTTTGAGCAGCTTCCGCATACATGGTCAGCTGAAGGTTCCTGGCAATAGAAGCACCGAGGCTCTCCTTGTTCTTTTGTTTCGCTGTCGTCCAGCTCTCCCTCGGCATCTTCGTCCTCCAAGTCGTCTTCGTCGTCGTCTACGTCTGCATCGGGCTGTTCTTCGTTCCACTCATCACCACTGGACTCATCCATTTCGTCCTCCATATCGTCACTGTCTGTTTCCCCAGGCCGTAGCTTCACAGCCCCAACCCCTTCGTCGTCTTCACCGTCTTCCGCGTCGTCCGCCGAGTCCTCGCCATCGTCGTCTCGTTGAGCACTGAGCCCCCCGTCCATTTCGACGTCCGTCTCGCCCTGTGCATCCGCGTCCACATCATCATCTCCATATGCATAGCCTGTTGCAAAATCGCCCTCGGCGCTGCCAGGGACTGATTCTCGGGCTGAATGTGTCTTGGGATTCTTGCTTGCAGCCATTTTTGACTCTTTTCTGCAGTCTCTTTGGGAGCGCTCTGGAAATAATAGCTACAGCCAGCACATGGCAATTTCTTTGCAGATACAAATACAGCACAGGGCCAAGCAATGGCGTTCTCTTAGCTTAGCAAAGAGTACCTAAGCACGCGACTTTTCTGAAATGGCAAGAACAACGCGTCGTAATGCGATTCCTTTGACTCTTTATTACATAAGCGCACTAGATAGAGGTACATCCATATGTACCACAGGACGGCACTGCATAGGACGGCGTTGTTGTAACATGGACATGATGCGCTTTTCGCAAATTCTTCGGGGTAAGGAGAGCAGCGGCGCTTTTCAAACACGGCCAAACGGACTAAAGAGAAAAACGGTACTGACGGCTTAGAAAAGTCACGTTGCATCCCTAGTCCTAACGGCAAATATATAGCATCTATTTTCTCGTCTGAAATCCTCATTCGGGGGACCGATTGCCTCTTTGATGCCGTCAACTCCATTAAAGTGCCCCGAACGATAGACACAAAGGAGTTGATAAGTTTTGAGTGGTCAAGGACGTCCACAAGATTGCTTGTAGCGGTACATGACCAATTTATAGTAGTGGATGCTCTACCGCACGACAATGACGACAGCTATGAGCAGAAGCCATTCCGGGCCGTCGTGAAGAATCCGAGCCATCCCATCCTGGAAAAGGCAGCCTATGTAGGCTTCGGCCCAACGCATGACCACGTGTATGTCTTTTCAGCGCATGGTATCAAGCTCTCTATATTTGACGTGTCTACGAGTCTTATTGTGGAAATCAATAGCCCCAAGCTGTTTAGCGAACTGCAGTGCCAACGCGGCATGTCCTTTAGAAAAGGGACAGGCCATGTGGCGTTGTTGACGCGTGTCGCTGGTAAGGACTGGGTGAGCATTCATGAACAGAAAACGATGTGCGTGGTGGCGTCGTGGCTACCCGAGACACTAGATGCCCATGGCATACAATGGAGTCCTGATGGACAGTGGCTGGTTGTATGGGAATCTCCAGCCCATGGACACCGAATATGCTTCTACACGGCCGAAGGGTATCTCTTCAAGACATGGACGAGCGAGATGAAGGGCACAAGGGACCTAGATATGGGTGAGACGTCTGCCAAAGATGGTTTTATGGACGAGTTTCTTGGACTAGGTGTGAAGGCTGTCCAATTTTCGCCAGACGCTCGATTTATGGCGGTCGGGGATGCCTCGCGGTGTGTCCGCATCTTCGCCACAAGTACTATGGCAGAGGCGCATCAAATAGTACACCCAGACGTGTTGTATCCAGCTTCAAATGTGCAGGTGTGGCAAGAACAGGGCCATGATCGATTTACGTTCAAAAAGGCCACTACAGAAGTATCCCCGCCAGGACGATCGAGCGTGCATGGGCCGGGCGATGTGCCGCAGAGTACGGCAGGGTGCTGCCAGCTGTCTTTTGATGCATCATCTGCACTCATGGCCACGAGACTGGAAGAAAACCCGTCTACGGCTTGGATCTGGGACATGTCGACGGCTACTTTGTTGGGTGTTTTTATGTTTCACACGAGTATAGTGGCTATGGAGTGGCATCCCGTGGAAGCCGGGGTGGTTCTGCTGACATGCGCTGGCGTCAAGGAGCGAGGCATTGTGTGGGATGTCAGAAGAGATGTTTCAGTGGCTGATTTTTCCAGCTATTTCGCAACAGACGGCGACCCATGCGGACGACTAGGATCACCCGTGTGGTGTCCACTGGCGGGTGTGCGGCCAAGCATTTTTTACTCGAATGGGATAGAGCATGCAATGGCATCAGGTGGAGGAAATAGAAAGGAGCCGCCATGGACAGAGGTGGGTGTTCCGAGACAAGCGGAGCCACGATACAGGGTCGAGTCGCCATTGGCACTAGAACCAGCGCGGGACACCGGAAGCGATACTATGGAGGATACCTTTCGGTACAGGAAATGAACTAGAGCCGCCAATTTATAGTAGGTACCTCTCAAGATACATGGAGAAATGAAAAAAAGCGAAATTTTCGAAGGAATCCTTCGGAGGGCATTGAACCCGTACAGTGGCAAACGACGAGAAATGGCAGCAATGGTAAGCAGCCGCGCCGGCTCACGCCTCCTGTCTGCAAGCCGGATGCAGGTGGGCCCAAGAATGGCGATGCAACGTGGCGTTTTGGGGGGTTCGGGGAGCCAACAATGGCGGTATGCGTCGGAGACTGTGTCTGGCGGGCGGCGGCGTGGCTTCCGGCCGCTGCGGTGGGCGTGGCGGGCAGTATATGTGTCTGTCCTGGGGGGTCTTGGGTATGTGGGATATGACATCTACCAGGACCGGCACCCGCCGGAGCAGATTCCGATGGACCCAAAAAAGAAGACATTGGTGATTCTCGGTGAGTGCAGCACGGAGGAAGGCGAGGGAGACGGCGCTGACAGGCAGGGACGGGATGGGGCTCGGTATCACTGCTGAAGCACTTGGACACGGAGAACTACAACGTGATTGTGGTGTCTCCTCGCAATTACTTTTTGTTTACGCCACTGTTGCCGTCGTGCACGACGGGGCAGATTGAGCACCGGTCGATCATGGAGCCGATCCGGACGATCTGCCGGTCGAAAAAGGGGGCGGTGACGTTTTACGAGGCCGAGGCTACGCACGTGGACCATGTGAACAAGGTCGTGACGATCAACGACAGCGGGAGCTCGGAGCTGCGGAGCGGTGTGGGGGAGACGCAGGTGTCGTATGACATGCTTGTTGTGGGCGTGGGGGCGGAAAGCGCAACGTTTGGGATCCCGGGCGTGCGTGAGAACTCGTGCTTCCTCAAGGAAATCAACGATGCGCAGCAGATCCGGCGGAAGATTATGGACTGCGTGGAGCGGGCGGCGCTGAAGGGCCAGCCGACAGAGGAAATTGACCGGCTGCTGCACATGGTAGTGGTGGGAGGCGGGCCGACGGGAGTGGAGTTTGCGGGGGAGCTGCACGACTTTTTCGAAGACGATATCCGCAAGTTGATCCCGGACATTGCGGATCGGTTCCGGGTGACGCTGATCGAAGCCCTCCCGAGTGTGCTGCCAATGTTTTCCAAGCAGCTGATTGAGTACACGGAGAGCACGTTCAAGGAGGAGGAAATTGGGATCCACACAAAGACAATGGTAAAGCGGGTGACGGACAAGGCGGTGGAGGCGGAGGTGACGCAGGCGGACGGCAGTAAGCAGCGGGTAGTGTTTCCGTATGGGCTGCTGGTGTGGGCGACGGGCAACACACTGCGGCCAATTGTGCGCGACATGATGGCGGCCATCCCGGCGCAAAAGGACTCGCGGCGGGGGCTGGCGGTGAACGAGTACCTGGTGGTGCAGGGCACGCGGGATGTGTGGGCCGTGGGGGACTGTGCGGTGGCGGGATACGCACCGACGGCGCAAGTGGCGTCACAGGAGGGCAACTTTTTGGCGCGGCTGTTTAACAACATGGCGCGGACGGCCGAGTTGGAACAGCGGATTGAGGAGCTGAGTGCTGGGATGAATACCGGGCCAGGGGACGCAGCCAGCACGAGCAAGGCGATTGAGGATGCGGAGCGACAGCTGCGACGGATCAAGAACATCACGCCGTTCCACTACTCGCACCAGGGCAGTCTTGCGTACATTGGCAGCGAGAAGGCGGTGGCAGATGTGGCATGGATCAACGGCAACCTTGCATGGGGAGGGTCCATGACGTACTATTTCTGGCGCAGTGCGTACTTGTCCATGGTGTTTAGCACGCGCAACCGGCTGCTGGTGCTGAACGACTGGTTCAAGTCCAAGGTATTCGGACGGGATATTTCACGCGAGTAATGGGTGCTGTGTAATACTATGTAGATGGCAAATGCAGGTTTAATTCTATCGCTAAGTAGGACATGCAGTCCGGCCGACGGCTCAGGCCGGCGCATGCGGATCTGCTGGGCGGCCGACCTGGTTGGCGAGGTCCTGGGTGTCATCCGCCATGCTGTTGCCAGCAGCCTCGGCGTCGGCGCTGGCGTCCACGCCGTCCGTAGCTTCGGTGATGTCTGTCACGTGGGACTCTGTGGCGGGACGGGGCGGGTCGGAGGCGGCCGCGCGCCTTGCGAGGACGGCGAGAAGGTCGGAGACTTTGGGGTCGATGTCTGCAGAGTCCAGGACCTGGGTGCCGTCGCCCAGGAAGATGACGGGCTGGCCGCTGTGGACACCAGAGGAGGAAAGGTCGTCTTCGTCGGCATGGTCGGAAGCGTGGTGCACGCCGGGGCCGCGGAGCTCGGCGTACTCGGGCGGAGCACAGGGCCCGTCGCCGTCGGCGACGCGCTTGGCGACCATGTCGTACCACTCCTCGGGGGACTTCCCACGCAGCAAGGCAACGATGGTCATGGTCATGTTGTCGCAGCCGACGCCAGCGCCCTTTTCGGAGCTCGAGGCCAGGCAGTTGTTCATCATGTTCTCGCAAATGACGGCCAGGTCCTGGCGGGCAGCGATGCCACGGCGCACAAACTCGACGACTTCCTGGTTGGACTGGCAGTCCCAGATGCCGTCGCAGGCAACAACGAGGAACTCGTCGTCGTCGTTGAGGACGTGCTCCATTACGTCTGGCAGCGCTGTGACGATCTGCGCCTCCGGGCCGAGGTCGTGTGACTTTTTGAACTCAAAGTCGCCAATGGCCCGCGACAGCGCGAGGTTGCCGTTGACGCGGCTGAAGTCCACAAACCCGCCGGCACTGAGAATGCGCGCGCGCTCGGCCTCGTTGGTGGGCTTGTGGTCCTCGGACAGCGGCTTGGACCGGCCCTTGATGCCCAGAACCGCGCGCGAGTCGCCTGCGTTCGCCTGCGGATATGTCAGTCGTGTGCACGCCCCGCCATCGCCCCATCTTGCCAGCACTTACCAAGAAGACGGATTTGTCCGTCAGCAGACCAACGCACGCCGTGCAGCCGGACACCTCGTCGTGAAAGTCGGGGTCTGTCGTTAGCCAAGCGGCGCCACTGCCATCGCCACGTACCGCTGAGAATTGCGCGGTCTGTCGCCAGGAAGCTGTCGCGCAGTGCCTGTTCGTAGTCGCCTTTCTGGAACGCCTCCTGGCTGTACAGAATCCGGCTCAGGTGTGCGCCCGTGTAAATGGCCACCCGGTTGCCGCCGTGCCCGTCAAACACTCCGAACAGACTGACCCGTTTGTCCGGCCCCACCGGCCCCGGCGACCCATTGTCTGCCGCCATGTCCAGCACGTTGACATGGCTGTCTTCCATCGAAATGCGCCAGCCTTGCATGCTCGACACCCCGTACATGTAGCGCTCGTCGCCCCCGCGGCCCGAGTTCTGCCGTTAGCCCGCCGCTACCGCCTCCGCCGCTCCGTACCTTCTCGACGACGGGCTCCGATAATGTCTGCCCCATGGTGTGCGTATGTGGTTCCGCTAAAGCGTTGATGCAAAAGTCCCAACGGTGCGGTTGTGGGTTTTGGGGCGATCTGGCGACTTGGGCCCGCCACTGAACGCTCGCTAGCCTGGCGCCCTCGCCCACTGGAACCATCCGTGAAAATTCAAAACCGAAAAAGTCCCAATCGGGTTTACCCTTTTTTTCTTGGGGCCCAAATAAATTGCATTAATCCACCTCCCTCCATCCTACCTATGTACCTAGGTACATACTAAGATGAGTCCTTTATTGTGTGCCCCCGCCGTGTGCCGTTCACCGCGTATCCCCGCATGTACCTCTATTGCCTACAGACTACAGTTCCTCCTCGTCCTCTGATGCCGGGCCCGTCTTCCCTGCCTCTGCCTTGGCCAGAACATCTCCCATGGCCGAGATGCCCCCGGACCGCCGGGTATCCACCCCCTCTGCTCGCTGCTTCTTCAGCGGACTTCCGAGCATGGCATCCTCCAAGGTCCCCCCAGGCCCCCCATGTCCTGGCCCCAGCAGCGTCCCCAGCCCCAGGCCCTCGCCTGTTGCTGTCCGTTGTAGCCCGTCTGCCGCTGCTAGCTCGCTCCCAAATGCGTTTCCGAGCCGCGGCGTCTGCTGCTGGCTGCCTGGCTCTGGCTCGGCGGAGTGCTGTCGCTTCAGCCGGATCCGGTTCACCCCCTCGGCTAGTTCCGTCGAGTTTGCGTCCTCCATCTGCACTCGCACCACAGGCCCCCCGTCCTGCTCATCATCATCCATCCCACCCAGCACTCTGCCGCCGTCCTCTTCATCGTCGTCATCGCTGTCGTCGTCATCGTCGTCGTCGTCGTTGCGGCGTCGTGTCCGGCCGGCCTTACTACCGCTGCGTCCTTGTCGCTTCGATGTCGTCGCATCCCGGAACGTCGAAAACCCTACTGTTCCAGTCGGCTTAAGCGGTCCAATCTTGGAAAAGTCCAGCTGCACCGACTTCCGCTTCTCGCCAGCCCCGTGTGTCTTTGCCGACGGTAGGACTCCCAGCTTCTGCAGTTGCCCTGCTTGTTAGAAATACCGTTCCCTCTGCTGTCACATACGCTCGCCGCGGTAGAAAAACGTAAACGTTGCGTAAGGCTTCTCCGGCCCATCGATTCCCGTCACCGTCTGCGTCGAGATTGTCTTTGGATCTAGCGTCTTGGGCTTCGCAAAGCTCGTCGTGTGCTCCACGTCTGCCTCCACGCTGTCTCCTCCGGCCCCGTCGTCGTCGTCGTGTGCGTCAAACTGCGGCGAATACTCGCCCTTTTTAATTTCCCCCGATGCTAGAACCCGGAACATTGCCACCTTAATCTGACCTGTCGCCTCGGGCATTTCGTCATCCGAGGAGTCTTCCGAGTCCTCCAAGGTCTCCACCGGCGCCTCGTCCCCTCCGTACCGCAGCGTGCCGCCAGAACTCGCTTTGCGTTGGTGTCCTAACGTCTTTCCCTCTTCCTGCTGCCGCCTCCGCTTCTCAAACTTTTGCCGCCGCTTCTCTAGCTTGCTGCCTACATCATTGCCCTCGATATCCAGTCCGTTCAGCCACCGCTCCAGTCCCACTTCCCGGAATAAAAACTCCCGTTCCGCCAGTCCTCCGCCCTCCGACTCTGGCACCTGCACCCATCGGCTATTAACCCACGTCTCTTCGCCCGGCCGCAGCAGCGTCGCTACCTCCTCCTTGGCTCGTCCATCAAAGTAAATATAGGCAGCAATCGTCTCATTGGACGAGTTCGTCATCGGGATGTACGGCATCACTATCCCCGCCTGTCCCTTTGCTAGCGACGGGTCACCTGCAATTTGCGGCTTCGGATACGGGTTGTTCTCCGTGGACTTTGGCGTCGAGTAGGGAATTGGCAGTCTCGGTGTTAGCAGCGTTATCGAAATTGCAAACTTGGCCGGCTCCGTCTTGCCGGGGTCCCCTGAAATCTGTGCCTGTGGCACGGGGATAAAGCTGTTAATGCGGGATGCTCGCGACTGCTTCTGGATCCCGTGTTCTGGCAATGGCGCTCCATTGCTATGGATGCTGACAGCGATGCCCTTGAAGCAGGGCATTGTTCCGCCGTTCCAAGTTATTCGTCTCCCAAAAAATACCAAGCTGTGGCGCAAAGGGCAGAACAGAAAAGGAGTGCAAGACTAAAAGAGTACCAAAATAATCTCCAAATCAAAATCGGTGAATTGGCTGTATCCCCCAAGCTTCCAGCCCAGTCAAAACCACCGTCTTCTCGAGTGGGAACGTTCTTATAAAAAAGCCAACCTTGGGTACTATTTGCAATTCAGCTTTTCTTCAAAAATAAAAAAAAGAATTGGTGAATTGACTCAGCCGCCTTGGAATGGCAGAAAGACAAAAAATCGTAAGCGGGCAGGATGTTGTACAGCGGGGACCCTATTTTTGGCCAGTTTTACAGATGTAAATCGAGCTCACTACTGTCTCTTTCAGGGGTGGTTGGGACCACTCTCTGCAATATTGTGGATTCACGAGCTCAAGCTTCGCAGCTCTTCCAACTTGATTTTTTAAATCTCTCTTGCTTCGAGTTTTTTGTTCTTAAAAAAGCTCACGGAAGAAAAGAAAAAATTGGAACAACTTTAATTTTCAATGTATGTACTTGTTCATTCGATTCGGTTGTACACGCTACGTCCCAAAAGAAGCCATGCGCCATCAAATCACCCACGTCACGAGCTTGCCAAGTTGCTTCATGTAAACAGTACCCATGTACCCGGCAGAACTACCAAAGTCAACACTCGTTTCTCCAAGCGCCACGCATCAGTTGTTGGCCCGTGTGGACGTTTTAGCTCGATTGAAAATGGTGCCGGCGTCTCCAAGGCATTGACATTGCTCTTATTCCGGCAAAGACCAAATGCTCGTGACAGCTGACAACATCCGCATACAGATTAACGCCGAAAAGGCGGTAAAGCGGGGTCAGCCATCCAGCCCTATCTTCCTTCCTATGACTAGTGCCAACTCCAAAAATACCTTGGCTCTTTGGCTGTCTGGCTCCGCTACAACTGTAGGCTTTCCGCGCTGCGCATCGTCTCCTATGGCCGGGTGAAGCCCAATGTCACAAAGCAGCGGTACGTTTGCCCCCCTGCAGGCTTCTTTCACGCCCTGGGATCCTCCAAAAACATGTGTTTCACTGCCGCATTGAGGGCATGCAAACACACTCATGTTCTGCACAACCCCTAGAAGCGGGACATGGGCCTTTTGGAAAAGAGTAATCCCCCGAATCGCGTCCTGAACAGCCAGCGTATGAGGCGTCGTCACCACCACTGCTCCATCCACAGTAACTTGCTGTGCAATGGAGAGCTGGATATCCCCCGTCCCCGGAGGCAGATCCAAGACCAGTACGTCAAGTCCAGTACCCCAATCCACCTCTCGTAGAAGCTGTGTCAACGCACGCTGCACCATTAGACCACGCCATGCCACTGCGCTCTCTGGTGGCACCAAATACCCCATCGACATGGTTTTCACTCCGTAATTCGACAGGGGAAGCAATTGGTTTCTTTCTGATAATCGAGGCTCTCCCGATAAATTGAATAATGTAGGAATCGATGGCCCGTATATATCGGTATCTAGAATGCCCGTCTTGTGACCTTGTCGAGCAAGGGCCAGTGCAAGGTTGGCTGCACCCTTTAATATCATCCTTTTCACATATCGAATGATTACTTACCTGCAATGGTGCTCTTCCCCACGCCTCCCTTTGCAGATGAAATTGCAACAATCTTGGATACGTTTCGAATTGGTGTCCGGTCAGGAAGTCGTCGTTTCAGCGTAGGAGGCGTGCCGCTTTTTGGGAGGCCCTGTCATCAAAACAATCCATTACTTTCCCTTTCATACCAGAGGATTCTCATGTCGAAGCCCCTTCAATGTATAGAAATGCCTCACAAAGGCCCATCTGCATGGCTGGGGATAAAAGCTTCGCATTATCAAGCTCAACGGGCCAATTCCATTCAATACTTCTGACCTTACACTGTCGAGGCGGTGAACAAACAAGCTGTGGTAATCTTCTACATAGGTACCTCATATGTACATATAAGGGCGGCAAAATGATGGCTCCACAAAAAACTTTTTTCAAGATTCCATTTCGACGCGCATATTTACTGCTAAGAGAGACCACCATTTCAAGCCGCAATCATGATGCAAGGACTCAAGGGCCTAGCTGCTCAATTGTTTTCCAAAAAGATTGCAAAAGAACTTGATCCAGAAGATGATGTCGATATGGGATCAGATGCCAGCCAGAAAGGTGACCTTGAAGATGGTAGTGAAGAAGAGAGCGATCACAAAGATACAGAGCATTATGTGTCTGTAGGGTATGTCCTCTTTTTTTACAGCCAAGGCTAATAGATAGGAAGAGTAAACTTCGGCGGAATGTGCCAGTTGATCTTTCTGGGCCAGCATACAAGGGAAAACGGGTGAGCCGACACGACCTCGAAGCTAGTGATGAAGAAAGCGCCGACAATGATGACGAGGATGAAGATGAAGACGATGAGGAAGGGTTTGACAATCCCGAAGATGTAGACTTATCAAAGGCATTTAATGTTGGAGAGAGTGATGCAGAAATTGAAAGCGATGATGCTTTTGGTGAAGACGAAGAGGCTTTGACAAAAAAGTTTGTTTTCCGAGGCAGCTCCAAGCCAAACACTCCCCGCGGAGAGCCAGTGTACACGGATAACGAGGATGGGAGTGGAGTTGGTAGTGAGGATGAAGATGAGCAAGAGAATAGCCTAGACGAGGACGATGAAGAGGATGATGGCGAAGATGAAGAAGATGACTCGGATGATGATGAAGAGAATGATGAAAATGACGACGAGGATATTGACATGGATGAGAAAACTGCTCGGACGGAAGAAGAAACTCGAAAAATGATGGAACAAGATCGTCTTCAGGTTCTTTCCTCTCTTTCCGCCTCGGCCAAGGCCGATGCCGACAAGGGTTTTGCTGTCCGAAAACAGCGTCAAGCCTTTGACTCTCTACTAAACATGCGTATTAGAATGCAAAAGGCTTTGACAGCTGTCAACTCAATCCATACTTTAGAACCAGAGAGCATCAATGGCGATGCTCTAGAAGACACTGCAAATGGAGTACTTGATTTGCTTCAATCTATTCGATCGGTACGTGCGAGATTTCTCGGGACAGCGCCATCTACTTTAAAAAGAAAAGCATCCCTCACCGCACTTTTTGATGAAATCAGCAAAACAGAAGATGTGGCAGTGGCGAAGCGTCGAAAGGTCCTCGATCGCTGGTCTGCTCGAGTGCAGCGCCCTGATTCCAACCGAAAATTCACAGCATCTGGAAAGCGGGATGAAAGCTTAATAGGTGTCCTTGATGACCAAATGGCGAACCCAGAGCGTCTCATTCGCCGTACTCGGACGCCAAGATCCTGTGCGCCTGTTCAGGTATCACGGCGCATAGAGCAAGATGCCGAAATCTACGACGATGCAGACTTTTACCAGCTCCTTCTGAAGGAGCTTGTAGACCAGCGGACAGTAGATTCGACAGCGCCTGGAGGCAGTGCTGCCCCTACCATTCGATGGGCTTCTGCAGCGGCAAAGGACGCCCAAACGAAAAAGATTGTAGACCGACGTGCGAGCAAGGGTCGAAAAATGCGCTTTCATGTGCACGAGAAACTACAAAATTTTATGGCTCCAGAAGATCGTCGGGAGTGGGAGCCTGAGGCTGTAGACCGATTTTTCAGTTCTCTCTTCGGACAACGCATGGAGTTGCAGGAGGATAGCGAAGACGAAGTGGTCGATGAGGGGTTACGTCTGTTTTAGGCATCATCCAAAAATACCGTACGCATTCTTTTTTTTTTCTGTTCTTATCCTAAATATATTTCTGTCGAGGCAGCTAGAGTCATCATGAAAATACAAAAGCTATGGAGCAATAAATGAAGTAGTGGTCCACCCAAAGCTGCCTTTTCATGTAGACGGTTGTATGCCCTTTTACAAGGGAAAACGTGATATACAGCTAGACAGAGCAAAAGTAGGCCATGTTCACGAGGAGAAATGTGGCAAAATAATAGAACAAGAGAAAGTAAAATTGTTGATAACAGAGCGCCGGCAAGATTTTGTAAAATGGGCATAAAGTCTGCTGCTAGCGTAGGGTCCGTTTTGATTTGCTCAGACGGTATAAAATAAAACGTAAAGGCAGCTGGTGTTTCAATAAGTATATGCAGAAGTAGAGCTGTAGTGGAAATCATATTAAGCATTTGCCTCCAGGAAACCATACAAATTTAATGGCCAAGAGTTGTTCTTGCTTTGCATTTGTAGTTGAAACTTGAAATCATGAAGCGATTAGATAAGCACGACTTCGATGACGTAGCTTTGATTTTCAATTTTCATCAACTTTTTTTTAAAAAAAAATCAGAAAGACACAGTTTTCTATGCACAAACTTATAATGTAGTTGAAATGGTATCAGCTATCTATGCTACCATTGAAAGTGCACGCATGCTTTTCCAAAGGCTTCCATCTGTACCCTTGCGAAGGTCCTATACACAGCTTCGAAAACCATCAACTCTGTCTCAAGATGAAGTCTCCAAAGTGCTGGCTTGGGAAGAATTGGCGAGAAAAAAAGACTCCATATTTACAGAGTATCAAAAAGAGCCAAGTCTAAACTCAAGGGGTAGTCGGCTTTTACAAAGGCTACAAAATGACGCGCCATTGGGAAGCCCAACGAGTGGCCCTTCACCCGCTTTTGTGGAACCGGTAGAGCCTGTGATACCTCTAAAGCATGAAGGGGAACGTAACCTTTGCTACAAAGCCTATAAAAAGTCACATATTCGACAGGCATGGCTGGAGGCAGGAAGACAGGCCATGGAACGACCGTTGACAGACTGGAGACAGATTTTGCAACGTTTGGTCCGAAATACACCACGAGAAAACCAGGAGATATCTGAAGATGCTTTTTATAACGGGAGATTTTATCAGAACAGCTTGTCCACTAAAGAGGGGAGGTCGCTCGATGGTCATGACGATGATTCCAACATTCATATCAAATCCTTTTTTGATGAGCGGGACCACGCCACATTGACCATTGCCCATCCAAAAAATTCACACCTCTCCGAGGACAAAAGTAACAAAAAAGTATTTTTTGTCTTTCCAAAAAATAGTGACACTATCCCACAGCTACTTCGAGGCTCTGATGAAAAACTATACGAATTGTATCGCAAATCGTCATGCTATATGGAGCTGTACCTACGAGCCCACTCCGACTATATAGGACCAAAAAAGGACTCTCTAGTGCATCCAATTGGGTCCAATGACGCTTGGCTACTCGTTCTTTCCGGTCAGGAAAAGGCTATTCGACGAGCAATTGCTTTGTTGGATGCCCTTTCCAGTGAGCTTCGCTCAGTAGAATTGCCACCCGAGCTCTCTCCTAAGTCTGGCAAGAAAGGGTTGTGGGAACTAGTCTCAACGTCAAAGTACCACGACAGTGTGTATTTCAAGGACCCTGTATTTGTGCCGCATACAATTCCACATAGTGCTGCACACGTACCGAGACCACCAAAGTGGCTAAAAAGCACATTGGAAAAATATGTAGCTGCTTTAACAAACGGCAGACCAATCCCAAGTGCTTCTAGCAGGATATATTCGCAGCCATGGGCTTCCCAGGAGGACGACGGCCGAACTGACATTGCACGGCCGCATCCAAAAGGTCCCAATGCCTACATCAGCCACAATCGAACAGTCGTCAACATTCTTCAATCACTACTGCATTCAAGTGACATGAGATGTCACCTTTCCATGGCGACAATCAAACTAGCTTTCCTCTTTATGAGCCGGCACGGTGATATTTTTAAACCTGAAATGCGAGATTTGTTTGTTCTCGCTGAACGAGAACGTATCCAAATGGACACGGAAATGTTTAACATTATGCTTCTCTCCTCCGTCAAAACAAAAGATGTGGGCTCCTTTTCGTCCATTGTTTGGCTCATGGTGAAGCGGAAGCAGGCGCCAGATATTGACACATGGATTCTTTTTCTGCGTCTTTTTGCAAACGACGACGTGAAAAAGCAAATTATACAAGCCATGGGCCAACATGGTCTTTTGGAGTCTGACCATGCTTTATCTGCCGTTGCGACAGAAATGGCTACTTACGACGCCCTACAGGCTGTAGCAAAAGCCGAGAAGAAAAGCATGGGGTCGCCGTTTGGTTTTGTAAAGGTGTTCATGGAGGAGCAGCATAATCGCTATGGAGAGCAGTGGCTTTCTCGTCGTACCATCAATCGAATTGTACAAGTTTTTAGCCGCTATGGCTATTTTTCTGAGGCAGTCGAGTTGCTTTGGGCGTTGAAACAGTATCAAAATGTCCGGATGGAAGAAGAGCAGAAATTCAACGTGCGTAATAGAAAGATACATGTTGAATTTGAGGAAGACTTTGAACAGCTAGAGTATGGGATGGTTCCGAAGAACCTTGATACGTTTACCTACAATATTGTCCTTACGCATTGCAAAGTACAACGGAGTCTTTCCTCTGCCATCCATGTGCTTAGCATCATGGAAAAGTCGGCCTATGGTGAATCATCTTTTCACAACGGAATAGCGGACGAGGTCACGTACTATCTCTTATTTTCAATAGCTTGGGAACACCGTTTACCTCATCTAATGTGCGTTTTATGGCACTACGCATCCCTCACACAGCTGACCAATTTTTACTTGCTAAAGCGCGTTACAGAAGAGGTGATTGCTACTGGAGAGAAGGAAGAAGATGGAACTTTCAAAGGTGTTCGCTTAGGAGACTATCTGAACGGCGATCTGGATGCCAAAGTGGGCGCCCTCCCCTCGACAAACAAAACGAAACCAGCGGTGGCAAGTGGGGGCATAGCACGCGACCGGTTAGCGGAAAGATACTCTGGGTGGCTACCAGATGAGTCTTTAAAGGAGGTGTTTGAGAGGGCCATTGATCATGATGCTGCATTGCGAAGAAGGGAAGAGCCCAAGAAGGCAATGAAAATACGACTACGGAGGAAAGATAAGGTGCGCCATATTGAACTTTTTGTTCCATGGAGGGCTATTACGACCATTCCACAGATGCTACAGAAAAACGATAAAAATAAGTAACAATATACCTAATATCCTACCCTATGGCAAGAGCCAGATATGAATGATGTACGACAGAACGAAGATAGCACAATATCGATGACGTTATTATTGGTTTGATTCGATTGATTTAAATTTCATTTTTTTAGTTTTGATGAGAACTCCGTCCATGAGTGTGGCATTCTTGTTAGGGGCCATGGTTATTTATCTCAAGAAAACTAGACATACTTGTTTCCTTCAAGCCTCTACAATATCGCAACGTCGAAGATGGTGGCGCATTTAGAGCGAAAGGTGGAGATTGTCGATGATCCAATGGTGGTTCTTTCCCAGAACATCACGAAGCTCTACCATGACGAAGCGTATGAGTATCAAGGGCCCTTCAAGACCTTTGCTATTTTGAGTAATTAAGGCACATACGTATAGAGCATTGAAGAAAGAAGATTACAAAGTCTACCATCAAAATATCGCTGGACGAAAATGATGCGACCAAAGGCTGGATACAAGTCCTGAAAAATGGGGGTCTTAGCAGTGCCAATTGATTCTGGATTTATGTATTATCAGTGGTAAGAACAACGCCAAGCCTATTAGACCTTGTAATGATCATTTACAGAAATGCCACTGTCCTGTTACATGCTAATTTACAATACGGACTGTATCAAAAAGTTGCCCTCTTTCATTTTTTTATGTGGCAACAGAAAAAATGACATGCATAAATTGTTATTATGTAATTTAGTCATACCTGCATAAACATTATGTAACACTCCTATACGTGCATTTCACGTGATACTTTACGGCTATGTAATACTAGCCCATTAATTATGATACCATACATAACAGTGCAAAATCCGCGATTCCCTAACAGTGGTATACATACTATTAGCAAAATAGCGAATCATGAGCGACCAACTGCAACAGCTGGAAGAGGACCGGGAACAGTACCAGGAGCAGGTAGGATCTTCTAGAAGTGCTCTGCGAATGAGCTAATCTGGTAGTTTGATTTAGTGACGAGTTCTCTTGCAGACGACCCAGAAAATGAAGAGCTGTTAGGGCTCAAGAGCGAGCTAGCGTCGGCGCTGGCAATGATTGTAAATTCGATTTCGGAAATAAAGAAGTCGAAGGTTGTGGAAGAGAAGAAGGAGACGGAGAAGGAGAAGGAAGAGAAGACGGATAAATCAGAGACGTATCATTTAAATGACATTGTCATGGCCCGCTGGGCCTCTGGCGACGGCTCCTTTTATCAGGCCCGTATTATGTCCATCACGGGCTCATCTACGGCAAGAGTGTACATGGTCAAGTTCAAGTCGTACGATACGGTTGAGACGCTGCGCGCAAAAGATCTCCGGCCGATGCGCGACACCAGCAAGCGACGTGCTGATGGAACGGACAAACGAAAGGACATTAAGATTATAAAGGATGATGTGAAGCCTGTCAAGGCAGACAAGGTGCCCAGAGAAGAGGCATCTGAAGACACAGCCCAAGTGCAGCCACCACCTCCTCCAGAAGCGGTAGAGCCGCCTCCAGCCCCGAAAGAACCGGCCCCGTCGGCCCCGGCACCTCCGCCTGTAATGCCTCCCCACAGGCTCGGGATACGGGCAATTGACCGCTTCAGCCAAGGGGTCGTGTCGTCTGCTAGTGCAAAGATGTATGCCCAAACAGCCGCATCATCCAGAGTGTCGACGTTGGGAGAACCACCGGCAAAAAGAGTCAAGAAAATCAAGGCTACAAAGCAACTAGAGGCTGGGAAGAGCAAATGGCAAGAGTTTAGCAAGGGAAAGACGAGTCGTCCGGGAGTCAAAAAGGACAGCATGTTTCGCACGCCCGAGGGCATTCACGGGAGGGGTAGGTGTTTTTTTATTGGTGCATTATAGCGTGCTAACATGGACAGTCGGATTCTCCAGTGCTGGGAAGACAACGCGTAAAGACGTCTCAAAGAGCCGCCACATTTATGAGACGAATGAGGATGTGGACTAACTTGCAGATTCGCCGTGCCGAGCAGAAAATGGACGCGCCCATTGAAATGCCACCGGGGAGTACACCAATTTGTCCCTTTACTGTGCTAACTGGCTGTTGAAAATAGGTACATAGATAGATACATACTAGTCGTAGTACTACATAGTACATACTACAAATGATTCAGAACAACACTAGTGTAAGGTACATCGATGGATACATAGCGGCCACCTAATAAGCGTCCCCGCAAAATCTTGTGGCCACTCGAGCGGAGTGAGAGGCAGGCAAACGACAGAGGCAACTGACTTTTGATCCGAGTCAATACCACCCAAAGTTGGTTTTGGAACTGTTTTAGGGCATTGGCCGACCAACGAGCTAGAAATTTCATAGATTCTGGAAAGGAGAGAGGCGTGACGAGAGCTCTTTTCGTTGCAAAGACAGCATCGGGCCTTTTGGATGCTGTTTTGCGCTGCTTTTCGGAAAGGAAACGTCGAAACTTCTGCTGCATACATAGCCTTTTTGATTTAGAAAAATGGAAACGCGACAGGCTCGTGGAAATAGTGATAGTGATAGTAGCGGGCGCCAGCGAAAGGACACCCGTACCATTAAATTTGCCGAAACAGCGCAGACGGCGTCAGGGCACCGGCCTGGCGCACGAAAGGGCCAGAAGCATGTGGTTGGTGGAGGAGGTAGCACAGCACGGCTGCATACACGTGTATCATCGGCCAAGAATCTGCTGAAGCAGCACCAGCAGACGCAAGCACAGAAGAGCACGCCTGCGACGATCACTACGCCTGCGCCACAGCCTGCCAATACGACTGCAGCCCTGATCCAGCAGCAGCAACAGCACCTGCAGCAACTGGAGCTCGAAACGAGCGACGACGACAGCAAGCCAAGGAAACGGGCGTCTCCCGACGTGAAAAGAAATACGTCAACCTCCTCGTTGCAACGACGGCCAGCAGCATCGTCCACGGCATTGCGGCGAAACAAGTCGCACGCAGACGTGGCGAAGCGAGGGCAAAACCACCATCCACAACGGCCGCTTCTGCGACGGACCCATTCCAACCCGGCGCAGGAGAAAAGAGCAAAGCAGAAGGACAGGAGTGCCGCCGAAGACGACGAAGACGAATGGGTTGACGCCGGCTCGTCCAACGTCAGCGGTGGAAACAGCTTGCAGCAAGGCGGCGAAATCCACAGCGTAGTGACGCAGGCGCGGCAGAAACTCGAGAGCATCTCGACGCTGCAAGAGCACCCCGCAGAAGAGGCTGCAGCCAGCATGGCCTCGCCGACCAAGGAGGCGCCTGCGGAAGCAGACGCCAGCAGCGCTCCTGGCCGCCGCCCCGTACTCACCCAAGACGACGGCGCCGGCAGGCCTCGTCCAGGCTCCTCGGGATCTGCCGCGTCGTCACACGTGCACGCAGCTGCAGACGGCCGCGGCTTTCTCCCCTGCACACCGCCGGTTGGTGTTCCCCCCAAGGTGTCCCCGCAGATGGTAGCAGCAACAACCATGGCAAGCAAGGCCGCGGAGCACGGCGGCGGCGCACAGCAGGCCGGCAGCGGCGCGAGTAGAAGCGACGAGCAGGGCTCTGGTCCGGCCAGTAAAGCACTCCATGCCGCAGCAGCACCGCACAGCACGGAAGCCTCCGGGTCGCCAGAGAATGGCACTGGTCCCTCTCTTTCTCCAGACAGCAGCACTGCTGTGGTGTCTGACGGACGGGCACTGAACGGTCCTTCGCCGCCGGCCGTCCCCGTGGATATGGCTGGTGGGGGCGCCCAGAGGATTAGAGCGTCCATGGCGCCACTTGCTGAGCTGAGCCGGACGCAGCAGAAGCTGAATTTAGAGCGGGCCAATGTCACAATGGACCACCGACGGAGCCAGATGCTCCAGGGACCCATGGCAGGGCCGCTGTTTGGCGCAAGCAACGACGAGGGCGTGCGCGATCCGCGTGTTGGCAAGCTTGCTGGCCGCACAGCACAGGAGTATTTAATGCTGCGACGCTACCAGAATCCGGTCGTGCGGAGCGTGTGTCGTCTCTCGGACCAGCTGAAACTGGCGCGTCCTGTGAGCATAGGCAGTCGGCCTAGCATGGGCTCGAGCAGCCGCCCGCCCAGTATCCACAGCCCTATCCCCGTTCGTCCGATGGCCCATGTAACCCCGACGAGGAGTGTCCGCCGTAATGTGCTGGAATCAGCTGCCGTAATTGCAGCAGGGCCGGATGGCTTTGGCTTTCCGTCGTCAGATGCCATGGGCATCGACACGCTGTCGCCTGATATGAACCGGCTTGGCTCGCAGCCACTCATCTCTAGCTCCGAGGATGAACCGACACTGCTGGCGCTTTACAATTTGTGGCAGAATGCCGATTCTGTGCTAGAAAAATAGGCATGAATACTTGTTTCTTTGGCAATGTTGTGTGTATTGCAGGGCTAGGGCCGTTTAATTATCTAAATTATTTCCTTGAAACACGTCATGTCACACCCTAAGCATTTACAACCACTTCTGGAGCTAGCTGCAGCTGCTGGTCCATGGCGAATGGATTATTCTTTAGAGTCCGCCTTGCCTGTGCTGCCATGACAATTTGGTCCACGGGGCTGTCCTCCGTAACCAGCAGAGTATGCACCAGCCGAAGAGGCTGTCCCTCTCTATTCGTCCGTCCAAACGCCTGTTCTTGATGGCTTGCCAGGCGGAGAGGACCTGTCAGTATTTGGTAGTTGGCGATTGTTAAGTCATTACCTGTCCCGGCATCCCTAAATGTGCCTATCAAGACGCGCGGTGACCGCTTATCTAGCCGGTTAAAGTTTCGCAGCATCGCGGCCCTTTCGCTTGAAGAGAGATCTGCATGGAAAAATATAGGCATGCAGCTGGGGCGTCGCCGGCAGAGAGCCAGATAAATAAACACTGCTTCGCCAATACGTGGACAGAGCACCACCATCTTTTTCATGGTCATGTCTACGCTTTTTGGTGGAAGTGTTGATCTCCAAGAGACATCAGAGGCGGTGGACGGCGGAAGCGCCCGGCGCCGGCTGTGGCACGCTTCCATGGCGTCAATTGTATTGATAATCTCTTCAAGGTGAGGACTATCTCTCGTCACCGTATCCAAATACTGACGATAACGGGATATAGATGTGGCATCCCGAGCATTTCTGAGCTCCCGTCGAACAGCAGAGAGACTGAAATCAATCTTACCAGAGAGAATAAGGGGCGCCGCTCCAGGGAATGTGGCAAGAATTTCCAAGTTTGCCATGCTATTGTATGCATCTGTTGAGCGAACAATCTGGTGCCAATGATCACCAACAGTCTTGCGAACATCAGCCTCTACAAGGGCAACCACCTTCGAAACATCGTCAACAAGATGAAGTGGTGTTCTGTGGACGACGATAGCTGGTTGTATGGATTGGAGATGAAAAATTTTCTGGCCGAAGAACGTGGAAGACTCTGTGTTTCTCTTGATCAAGCCACAAGAGAAAAATTGCTTGGAGGCATCCTTGAATTTTTCCACGTCCTTTTGTGTTCCCCGGGCACTGATAGCAAGAGCATATGCGTTTTGTAAGGCCTCTAAACCATCCATACGGCAATGGTAATGTCGGTGCGATGGCTCGTTCCACCCAGAACGCTGTACAATGCCAATGACTGGCGCTAGATCGAGTAATGATGTAGGCATAGGTGTGCCTGTAATAGCCCAAAAATCGAGTTGTTCAGACTGAATGTGCTTATTATGATTCGCCAAAGTAATAACCTCTCCGCGGGCTTTGTGAAACTCATCAACCATGTGTAGACCAATGGGGCAGCCGTACATAGTCAGTTTATCACGAGCTGTTGTTCCCGATTTTCGCTGTACGGGCACAGACACCTGGAAGAAATCGACAAACTTCTCGGGGGAATGGGATGTGAATATAAGAAACCGTTCGGGGAATTCATCTTTCCCAGTGCTTGGTATAAATTCAAAGGCAACATCTCGAATAACTGGCTTCCGAGAGGGAGAAAATAGACAATCCTTCCCGGTATTTTGGTGTGGCATAACTCTCATTTGCAATTTCTGTTTCAGACGGGGTGCAGGCGCTAGGGTAACTTCCTCGTGAGAGAGCTTAGCATTAAAGACAATCGGCTCAAAGAACTTTGGCGAGAGGCGGATGAGCTTGACCGTTTTTATCCAATTGTCAAGAACAGTTTGTGGCGCCATGATAAGAGAGGCACCACGTGGGAGAGAGTCTGCTAGATGGCGGGTTATGCCACCAGGATTAGCAAAGCATTCAATGCCCATTACATTCCCGCAAATACAAGGCGTGTCCTCTGCGCTCCTTGACTGTGGCAAGTGTTTCTTTGGCGGCCCATTCTTTTTCCTGCTCCTGGCTTCCATGGAACGAACCTGCCACTCCCTCTCCACTTCAGCGCGGCTGTATGCTATATAGGCCTTCAAAATACATACCGTAAGGCAAATATATGTTTTCCCAGTTCCCATAACATCAGCGAGGACTCCGCCGGCCATATCTCGATGTAGCCGGCCTGAAAGCATCCAGTACGCTGACCATAGCTGACTTGGGCGAACGGCCATGTTACCAGTACCAGGAATCATGATGGAGCGCTTCTGTGTGTCTTTATGGGCCTCGGGGTCAATGCAGAGAAGTTTGCAGCATTCCTCCCATTCAGATTGCGATGGAGAGCCAGCGTCTGGGAGAATAGCGTGCAAGTCCCCCTCAATAACGTCGTCTCCGCCACGCGTATAGAGAGAAGCGAGAGCGGAGGCGGGCTCTGGCTTGGTAGAGTATTCTTGGACAACTCCCTCCTTGAGTGCGTCGGAATATTCGCTGATTGAGTCTTCTGATCCTTCGGGTGTCGAAAACGGGTGGTGGGCACTAATTTGTTTTTTTGCAGAAACTTCATTGTCATCTGAACTAGATGAGTCCAATGGCTCTTTCAATGAATCTACCACAATTTTTTTAGCTTTTTCCAAAGGGACTACCAATGAGGCCTTTGGTATATTTTTCAGCGGTGTTTTGTTCACAGCGGTCTTTGTATAAATTCCTGGATCCAATCTCTGCGATATTTTTATCCGAACTTGCCCTACTGCGTTTTTTAAATCGTCCAAAGGTGATGATATATCTTTTCCGAGAAGGCTATCAATGCTAGCGGGAAAGGTGAGGCCCTCGGGTACCAATCTTGTAAAGGCAAGGATGAAGCAGATTGGTGGGATAGCTTCTTTCCGTGGTAGGCGCATGCGAACAGAGTTCAACTCTTTTCTCAAATCATCATACCCTTTAATTTGTCTTCGATGCAAAAACGTTTTCTCACAGCCTTGGGCTATCCACAGAATATATCTTGCACATTTCTCGTTGATCCCAGCGTTCTCCATAATGTCTCTCATCAACATATTGCAATCAATGCTATCGATGGATTCTGGGTAACCAATGGAATACTGTGGATGCACCTCGTTATAAAACTCGCCCTTTCTTCCACCTTGGCTAAAGTAGTCCGCAAGGCTAAAGGTGCTTCCTTTTTGAAATGGCATATTTGGTACTAATGGTGGTTTGGCTTTCCCATTTGGATGGACTTCGACACTAAGAAAACATCCCAATACATTTCCAAGTGTGTTTCTTTTCCGGTGATCTGTTAAAGGAATATGACAAGCATGAAAACTGGCAGCCAAGCCTCCCATAAGGCGTTCACCATGATCATTGCCAAGGATATGGTTCGTATTTAATTTTGAGTGTGCCATTTTTTTTTCTGGCTTAAAAAAAGTTGAGGACAAATTGAAATGGTAGCAATAACTCAACAGAAAACAATCTCAATAGCTCTCCCTTTTATCTAGCATATATAGGCTCTTCCATTTTGTTTCTTTATTGTTCAATGCAGAAAGCTCTTTGTCCAGTGGCGTTTATTCAACAATCAACTGAACAAATGTTTGTGAGGCTTCGTGGATTTCATTCAAAGTCAGGGTTCATCTTTTATTGTTCAATTGAAAAGAGAAAACTATCGTAAACAACCGTTGAAAGAAAATAAATGGAGAAGGCAAAACAAAAATAAAAAACGAAAACTATCAGTATAGAAAGCCCACCACCATTGATCATTGAGCAGCTGAAGCATGCATTCGACTCTTCTGACGTCCAGGCCTGGGTTTTGAGCGACTGCTCTTCTTTTCTTGGAATTTCCATTTCTCTTCCAACAATCGCGCAATATCATTTAATACTTTCCGTACTTCGTCCGGAAGATTGGTTAAGGAGCTCACTGTAAGCACGCGATCGTAAATGCTCGTGAGAGATTCTTTGCGAATGGAATAAGCGCTTTCTGGGCATGGCTGGACGGCTGTGAGCATAGTGTATAAAGCTACAATAGAATCTCGGCGAGGAATGCCGCGGTAGTCGAGGAGCTTAGAGAGACAATTGTACACAACTCGCGGCGTCACAAGGCCGCACTTGAACAAATCGCTAATTAAATTCAGCATGTTAAAGTCGGACGGACGGCGATCGCTGACCGAAGCATCTTCTTGTGACTCTACAACGGCTTTAAGTCTCCAGCAGTGGTTGAACTCATACTGGCACTGGTCGAGAAGTATATGGCGGAACAGCTGGCCGCCAGCCAAAACCTGATTATTCGCGTCCCTAATTTTATCATCAGAGAGGTTATCGTACATTTGATCAATGAGCTGTTTGAAAATAGGGATGGCTTGAATGTTGGAATGCGTGGCTGCCAGAATGATGGCTTTGCAGACATTTCTGATGATGATTCGGGGTGTCTCGTCTTCACAAAAAGGAATGTATTCTAGAATGTTTTTCACTGATGCCTCAACAGACGATCCTTGGACAATTTCTCGAATATCGGCCTCAATGCGAAGCTGGCATCTGGGTCTTGTGGATTGTCGATAGAAATGGGGTGCACCACTAACTTGGCGATAATCAAGGTTCATAAGGATACTAGGATTATCGGTGGTATACGGTGCATTGTATTGAGTTTCGATGAAGGCATTGGCATCGTCATCTGAGTGGATAATGGCCACAGATTGATCAATGTTTGGCTCTGGTCCTAACTCGGCATTCCTGAAACCTCCACTGGGTGTTTGAGGAGGCGTTTCACCGTTTGTGGAAATAGTACTGGAAATATCTGGCAGACTGTTTTTTTGATAGTCTGGAAAAGCCTCGTTCTTTTGAAGCTCGGGAGCATTTTCACTGTCCGGAAGATCAGGTGTAATATAGTCTTCTGCATACTGCGACACTTTTGTTGTGTTCTCCGATGCAGAATGTGTGCATTGGCAAAACTGTTCTTCATGGATCGAAGACATAGAGCTCTCACCAGGGACAGTCTCTGTGGCGTGTATTGGGACCCCCTCTACAGAATCAGGCGGATCTGCCGTCTCCTGGGCCTCCTTGCTGCCCTCTTTGAGTGCAGAAGCGAATTTCGAGTATTCTTCACCGGAATGGCCCAAGGTTCTATACAGAGTTGCTAGGCTTTCTTCACAGCGTAGTAGGCGTATGGATAAAGCTTCCATGCGAGCGTTTGTCTTGACAGAGGCAGAATGCAATGCTTCCATAGACTTTGACACCTCGGCCATGAAAGTCTCTACTTTATGTTCACTCATTTTCAAGATATGTATAGGTTTTTGGACAATACGAAGGAGAGATATTTATTTATTCAAAGCCACAATGTTTGTTTGTTTTTTTGTTTGTTCGTATGTTTTATTTCTTTGTTACGTATTGCTCAGTGTTTGCTGGCAACATGTGTAATACCTCTTGGGCCCTGGATTCATGTTTTACGACGCAGGCAGTTTTGCTTAGTCATGCGTAAACCATAAAAGTGACTCCCGAGTCTAGAAAATCGAAACACTGATTACCTAGGATTATGGTACTCTGTATAGTACAGCACCAGTCCTATTTTGGCTAGCGCGTGCGCATTGTAGAACACCCAAAAGAGCGACGCGAATGGGTGGCGCGCAGCAGGTGAAAATGTCTTCTGGCGCAAGCGCAGAGACGGCGGTAGGCCTTACCCAGGCCGACCTCATGGCCCTCGATTCTGTGCGCAGACGAATCCACCAGCTGTCCGATACAATGCGGGGGACAATGGCTAAAGTAGACGTTGCTGACGAGTCGTTTCCGAGCCCGTACGTAGACATATTGGGACCATTCTGGAGATTCTAATGGCAGTGATTCGATTCAGGTGTCGTCGGAACTGACAGAGAAGAACTTCAAGTCGTTGAGTGAGACAATGGACCAGTATTCGGACTTATTTCGACGGATCGTCATCCATCCAGATCCATCTTTTCCTGGGCGGACACAGGAGAGCTATCTGACACAGCTTTTGAGAAAGAAGCAGGAGCCGAGCGTAGAAAAGGTGGCCCAATCAGTGCGAGAGTTGGCAGAGTCCAAAGGATTTGGGAGAGCTAGCTTTAATGCCTCAACAGGCCAAAAACGCGACGACGAAGACGACGAAGACGATGACGATAACGACGATGACGACGACGACGACGACGCGGTTGACGAGCCGGACGAGAGCGACGAGAACTTTGATGGGCCTCGTGAGCCCTATGGACTTGGAAATATATGGCACGAAGCAAGGCAATGGTGCAGGGAACGCATTGGCACCTTTATTAGAGAAGAAGCCAATGACTTGTACACCAAAGAAGAGCGTGTTGTGGGGATTGAGAATGTACGGACGGGCCTACGAAGGAATATTGCCCTTGAGGATGATGATGAGGACGCGGAAGACTCGCCGGTGCAGACGCCTATTGGTGCAGTCGAGCCAGAGGTCATTTTTTGGCTAGCTGCTCAAGGAAACACAAATTTACCAGCATATGTTGATATTGAATCTAATCGAACAGCAGAAAAAACGACAAAAGGCCGTCGTATATAGGATCAATAAATGAATCTACCTATGACAACGCTCTACGCAGATGACCCTGGCTCCTGGAAGGCGTTTCGGGTCAGTATTCAAGGCACTCTCAATGGCCTGGCACCAGGCTTGAATCGACATGCAGTCATTATGGGTCAAGTTGTCGGCCTGACTGCCGCCTGGCCCACGCATTATCCAGACGAGCTCAACCTCTACCTGGCGAATCGATGGAAGCTGGCAAAGACCACGAACTAAAGTGCTCTCGCAGACAGCGCCCGTCCACCCTTCTATCGAAGGCACAGTTGCATCCAGTGCGTTGAATGTTTCATTCAGCGGATTCGTTTCTTCGACAATGTTGAGCTGTAGGCGGAGGTGGCGAAGACCTGGTAAGGGCGAGTTTGTTTTCCGTCCACAAAGACGAAACCATTTTTTGGAATCGAGAATTGTAGGGCCTCGGTTATAAATGTTTTCCTGAAGAAAAGCCTGCCGCAGCGGGTGCATGCCACGGCCTATCCATCCAATATCAGCCACGCTTACGTCTAATTCAAGGCGAAGGTTTCGCAGAGTTTTTCGCTGCCAAGGTAGCAGTTTATTTCGGGGCTGTGTAATAAAGACTTGGTAGGCAATATGGAGCGCCGATGACACGAGGTTGTTGAAAACAAACTCTGATTCTTCAAAGGCCACCGTCCGTGCTTCGGTATATATCTGGCGACACGATTGCAGGAGACCGAGCGGGAGAGACTGGCATACTGGGCGCGATATCATCTTCACCTTATTGTGGATGTTTCTGTAAGCCAAGCTTTTCTGTTGCGTTGTACAGAGTCGTGTCGGCATGGACAGACCCGACAATACGGCCTCACGAATGCGAGCATTCACCACGGATCTTCGACGGGTCGGCTCTCCATCATGGATAAGAACCCACCAGTAAATACGCAGCCGAATCTCCAGTGGCAGTCGCAAGAACGGAAAACTCTCATCTCGTTCTGCCACCATTCTTGTGGCATGAAGGGGTTGGACATGCGCTTGGCGGTACAAAAGATGAAGTACAGCTGACTAGTCAAAACAGGAAGATGTCTTCCTACGGCTAGCTTGTATCTTCCCGCTTTTTAATCCCCTCATGTATTAAAATTGGCAACATTCTGAATG
The DNA here is from genome assembly GCA_020002325.1 of Chrysosphaeria jannelii. Classification (NCBI taxonomy): domain Eukaryota; kingdom Fungi; phylum Ascomycota; class Sordariomycetes; order Ophiostomatales; family Ophiostomataceae; genus Chrysosphaeria; species Chrysosphaeria jannelii. The sequence goes on along the minus strand of JAGKRY010000030.1, from coordinate 56,919 downwards.
ATAAAGATGGTTGGGAGGAAACCATGCTCATTGTTTGACAAAATCAAAACTTGTAGCTGTACTGTTAGACACAACATACATCCCAACAAGCTTATTCTATGTTGTGATATATTGCACTCATTTTTATATTTTGACTTAACGTCCACTATTTATTCGGCGCATGAGACACAGAAAAAGTCGCGTGTGACGGCCGAGAGCCACTCCTGTCTTGCAAAGGAAGCAGATCGGTGATCACGCGGACAACAAAACCGGCGATAAAAACATATGCATTGGCACTTCAGGGGCCTGGCCCGAACTGATAACGAAGCTGCTCGTGACGACATCGCCAATTTTAAACGTACCCAACTACATATAAACTGTTGTATGCGGTCAAATGCTAATTGTGCCGATTTTGAACACTATGTATGTGTGCTACCAATTGTGCAACATGAAAAATGTATAGGTAACCAAGCTCTTGATGATACAAATCCTTGTGAAAACCAAACGACACGAACCATTTGTTCGGGCACTTCAGAGGCGATCACTACAACTTGAAAAAAAGGAAAAAAAAACGTCTAGACTTGTCTCAGGTGACCTTTCAGTTTCAGGGTCTTTCGTCCCTAGATCCACCAATAGTCACACGATAAAACTCTGTTCTCTTGGACGAACTCGGCTGCATTCGGACACGCCAATTCTGATTCGGGGAACGATACATGCAACAGTACATAAGTCAATTCAGAGTCCAGACCCTCCACATCACCTCTCTGAATTGAATTAAATATGGCCGTCACATCTCTTGCTGGGGCCAGTATGAAGCCCATGAAAGATTCAACGGAATTTTTTGTCAGATGGGCATTGTAAAGCGTAGCACTTCGCATCAATGTGCTACATGCGCTATCAACTCACCGACTTTTTACATGGCTCGCCACTCTTTTGGATGCACCCTCGGAGGTTAAAAGGAACGTTAGATATAAAAAATGATAAAGAGGATAAATGGGTCCTGAAATTGCATCATCGAATGACCAGATAGAAAAATTTAATCGTGCAATTACGTGCTCAGTGGAAATTATAAATGTCATGGCACCCAATTAATCAAAACAAGTTCACATAAGACCTACATTTTTCTCTAGTCTTCTTTTGTCTCTCTTATTCTTTCTCATTATTCTGTTACCATACGATAGGATAGAAGAATGTCTCCTGACCTGAATTCTCTTCCAGCGTCTTGTGCGGCCCCCGCCGTCCCTAGAAAGAAACAACCAAACATCCTTTATGTTATGGCGGACCAGCTGGCTGCTCCTCAACTAAAAATCCACAACCCTGAATCACTCATCAAAACCCCCAACCTTGATGCTCTTGCTGCCAAGTCCGTCCAGTTTGACTCGGCCTACTGCCCTTCGCCATTATGTGCCCCTTCTCGCATGAGCATGATTACGGGGCGTCTTCCTATGAGCATTGGTGCTTACGACAATGCCTCTCAAGTCGGAAGTGATATTCCCACGTATGCCCATTACCTCCGTCTTCAGGGTTATCATACGGTTTTGGCAGGAAAAATGCATTTTGTAGGCGACCAACTGCACGGGTATGAATCCCGATTGACAAGCGATATCTACCCTGGCGATTTCGGATGGGTGGTCAACTGGGACGAACCAGAAACTCGCCTTGAATGGTACCATAACGCCAGCTCCGTTGAACAAGCTGGTGTCTGCATTCGCAGCAATCAACTGGATTATGATAACGAGGTGATGTTCCGCTCTGAACAATACCTCTATGACCATGTCCGCTCTGACCCGGAAACTCGTCGGCCATTTTGTCTCACTGTATGTATAGTATTACTATCATTTTTATTGCCTCTACTTACCATGTCTAGGTGTCTCTAACACATCCACACGACCCATACACCATCCAGCGCAAATACTGGGACCTTTATGAGAATGTTGACATCCCGCTTCCAAAAATCAACATTCCAAAAGAGGAGCAGGATGCCCATAGTAAGCGTCTTCTCAAGGTTTGCGATCTCTGGGACAAGGAATTCACCCCTGAACAAATCAAGCGTGCTCGTCGGGCATACTACGGCGCAGTTAGCTATGTTGATGACTGTCTTGGTCGTCTTCTCAACATTCTCAAAGATTGTGGCCTCGAAGACGACACGATTGTAATATTTAGCGGCGACCACGGTGACATGCTGGGAGAACGCGGCCTTTGGTACAAAATGTCCTACTTTGAATCCTCCGTGCGCGTCCCCTTCTTGATTTACAACCCAAGCAGTGAGGTTGAGCCTCATCGCGTCTCTCAAAATGTCTCGACGCTAGATATCTTGCCCACCATGTGCGATCTTGTCGGTGCCAAGATTCACCCAGACCTACCAATGGATGGCCAATCTCTTTTACCCCATATCAAAGGCCATTCAAAAGAAGGACCAGATACGGCTATTGCGGAGTATACTGGCGAGGGTACAATTGCACCCCTCATGATGATCCGACGTGGTCCATGGAAATTTACGACTTGCCCAACCGATGGTACACAGCTGTTCCATTTGGAGCGAGATCCTGATGAGGTGTTTGATTTGGCCAAGGTGATTGAAAAGAAAACCCACCATGGGACGTTGACAGAAGAGGAGGTGGAGGCAGAGACCGTTTTGCGTGCTTTCGTAGACGAGGCAGCTCAGCGTTGGGACTTTGATGATATTACAAAGAAAGTGCGGTTGTCTCAGCGCCAGCGTCTGCTAGTTTGGCCATCGCTAAAAATTGGCAAATTCACTAGCTGGGACCACAACCCTAATGATGATGGACGAGAAAAGTACATTCGATCTCACATGCATCTAGATGATCTTGAACGCATGGCACGGTTCCCGTCGGTGGACCGATGGGGAAATACATTAGCATAAAAAAATAACAAGGCATTCATTCAAAGATATCACTACACATGCAAACAGGCAAATATCAACAAAAGGAAGATATGGATTACATGAAAAATATGAGCCACAAAACGAACTAACCAATCAAAAAATTATCATCATCATAACTCGTCAGGTGTTCATTGAATAAACCAAAAAGGGGATCAATGACCCAAGGTATTCACTTGGTCAACCCATCTTTTTACAGCACACTGTAAAATACTCGGGCAGGAAGAGTCAACAGAATGCCTCTCCGGTTGCACACTCTGAATAATTTCGTCTAGGGCCGACAAGATTACAGACTTATGTTCTGTTCGAGCGACTTGTGGCATATCTGACATGACTCGTTGGAGAGCATTTGCTAAAATATCATCTTGCGAATTCATTGCCTCTTCCTCCCAAACTTCCTCTGTGGAATTGTTGACAGATGGGCGTCGGTAATACTTGTGTCGCACAATGGATAGTTGAGCAGTATCGATAATCAAGGCACTGGAAGTTACAGCGCAATCATTATGTGGCGTTTCACCACGAAGAGCCAGCTTGACTTGGTCGATCAATCCTGCTTGTGGCGGTACCGCCTGTAGAACAAAATCAGGATGAAACACAGGCAGCCAGCCAGCAACATTGTCTGGGAAATCCCCGCTTGAATTCGACGCTTCAGAAATATCAAGGCCAAGACCGAGCCCAATGTTACCCACTCCCAGTCCACTAGATGGCGTGCTTGAAGCATCAAATGGTGAAAGAAACTCGGGAATCGAAATGTCGACATCAATCACACCATCATCTGCATCTGCCATTGATTTAACATGGGACCCTGAATCCATGATACGACGGAAAGGTTCCGCTAGGGGGACAAGATCCGTTCGTATGTCTGCTTTTGGCCTTGGCTCTGATTCCCGACGAGGTTTATTGGCTGTATAGGTCTTCCGATTGGGCGAGTCCCATGCCGATAACGAGGCTGTGCGAACGTGATTATACACACTCATAGACTGCCTTCTTCGCCCGCCCAAAATGCTAGAGAACATACCCCATCTTGCACCATTATTTTTGCTGTCAAGCGAAAGCTCGCCGCGCTTGAGGCTCTGCTTCAAATCATCGGCAACTGTGTTAGATCGACTGTCTGGCCGCATAGGGGATGATTGGGATGATAGAATGGAAAATGCCGATTGTGTAGAGATACTGGAGAATGATGAGTCGGTGCGCTTTAGGCTAGCAAAGTGGGGGACTGCCGTATCGACAGAGGTCGTCGTCGGTGTAGCCGCACTCTTGGGAACGGAAAATTCAGGAGATCGTGTAAGGGAAGAAATGTTAATCGAGACCTGTGTCTGTAAGGACGATGGCCTTGACGGCGATGCGCGTTCTGAAACGCCTTTTCGGTTTCCCTTGCTACGCAAGGAGGGATCTTTTTGCACAGGAACAACATTAGAGGGAATTGGAGGAGACTGTGATGCCGTACTGAACGCGGAGGGGGGCGTCCGATTCACATGAGCACCAGAGCTATGGTAGGATGATATCGGCAAAAATGCAGCAAGAAGAAAGATGAGGCGTCGAGAGGCAATTTTGTCGTTGGAAACAATGACTGTTCGGGCTGCCAGAGCTTCGTCGCAGTCTTTTCCCACGTTTTCTCGTAGCATTGTCTTGATCTGGTGGCGATAGCGAATGGGCCCTAGGGAGTATAGCCACTCCATATGCATGGCCAAAAAGTTTGTCAAGAGACACTCAATAAAGTTCATCTCCTGGCCTGCCCTCATTTGATTAGCCCATCTAGCCACCCATTTAGCCTCATCGCGCCATATGGCCCATCTGTTCTGGCCGGTAACGACTCGTTTTGCGCGTAGACCGAGGGCAAGACGCTTACGGGCAGAGGTAGCTTCGGAGGATATACATTCTATATCAGCCAATGCTTGTGAAGGAAGCGTCACAAGTCTTGGAACAGCGGCTGGAGAGCGGAAGCCATCCATGCGTCTCCCTTTTGGCTCACTTGAATCGAGTTCACGCAGCATCTCATGAATGGCAGAAGATACCCGACCCTGAAGCTGCGTCAGCGTGCGCATCACAATGTCCCAATGCTGCGTGACAATGTCAATCCGATCTTCCACGTCACTAGGAGAAGGAGCTGCTGTTGCATTTATAGAATCGGCCTGCTCGCCGCCTGGGCTTGCAGTTCCACTTGTATTGCCAGTGGACCAGCCTATCTTCCGTCCAGATCCGTATGATGACGGATAAGACTCCTGCTCAGGAAAAGACCCGCCCCCTCGGAGGGGATTTCTTGCGGAAAGCCACGGTGGGCTAGGACCATTGTGAAAAGGGCCGGATTGTGTAATACTAACAATCAATGCAACGGCAAACATTGGCGTCCTCTTCTGCTTCCTAGGCTGCCCATATGCCACCGCAGAGTCTTCAGCGAGCGTTGCGGGGAAAAGACGGGTTATCAGGACTCGTTTCCGGCGTCTTCTCCGCACAGATGGAGACTCTGGGGAAAATGACTGCGACAGGTTGCTTGCACGCGCATAGCTCCGTCCCAAAGAATCACGCCCGTCGCAAGGGCCATTGATCTTGCTCGGCAAGAGATGCACCTTTGTAGACGTGCCCCGATGCACGAGAATCTCCGAGGTGCCAAAGACGCAGCTCGAGACGACATTGATCTCATCCATGTACTCACGGTAAGCTCTGGACTCTTCGAGAATCCGGGGCCCACGTGTCTCGATTGCGACAGGCCGTGACCCGCCACCTATACTCGATTTACGGGTGGCGTGCATGGAAATGGGCTCTGGGGACGATGGGGGAGGGCCATTGGAGTCATAGAGAAGCGTGGAGGGAATAGAGCCAATTCCGTCTTGCATGATCAGGACTCGGATGTCACCGATATCAAGATCAATATCGTTGTCGAGATCAGCAGCAAGCGGGCTTGAGCCTGTCGAATCACTATTTGGCAGCGGGGAAAAGGGCTCGTTCCGGCTATGCACCAAAGTGGCTACGTCTGGATACAAAAGGCTGCGTGTATGCGCGTCTTCTTGCACTGATTCAAGCGATGAAACAGGCTCGGGCATGGCAGCGTGGTCAGGCCCCGAAGAGAGCGCTGAGGCCTGACCGCCACTAGAAATATTGAACAACTTGCCAAGCATTGCCGTCTAGAGAATGCCCATGGATGGAAGAGCGCCCGTGGCTGAATAACAAAGTGAATCGTGTGCTATAGCAGGTGTGTCGTCATGCGCCTACTGTGTAGCCACCCACGCCTGCACTGTTCTCAGTGGAGCATGGCCACTCAAGTGGAACGCGTGTGTATTCTCGACCTGGCGCCAAAATCGCGAATGCTGCCTTTTCTTTGAATTTTTTACGTTGGAAAAGACACCTTTGTCTATACCGTGTGCACTCAGACTATCAGGTATAGCTCCTGGTAAAGATAAGGCACTGTTGCGCTCAAGTGTCGACGGCTGCCTCCGAGGCTCCGACGGACTGACCGTATTTCGAAATTGTGGGGCGTCTGTTACCTGTCTAGGTACCTACTTGCATCTGTCATGAACGTGGGGCAAATCAACAATGATGTAATGATTTCTTGACATTTCTTGACAGTGTCTTCATGGCGAGTGAATGATATTTATAGCAGAATGCCGGCTGGGTAACACTGCATCAAGTCGATTCAAGTCTTATTCGTGTCTTATTTTTTGGCAGCCCAAGAACTAGTGACCGCTCGCTTTACAAGGTCCTGTTTTTAAAGAAGTCGAATTAGTAATATCGAAATAAGTTAAATTTGATTGGACCGCGCCCTACCTCAGTCACACCGTAAAACATCTCGACATGGAAAGAGATAAAAGTGGGGATGCTGACAAATAACATTTATGCATAAAACGGTTTCTATGGGGGATTTTGGACTTTACATCTTCATCTTTCTTACTGAACGAGAAGGCCGACTTGAAATCTTGACGAAGCTGACTTTCCGGGATTCAATCATGTAATATATTTCAAAAGAATAAATGTGCCATGCCTACTGCCCAGCCCTGCTTATCCATCTCACGGTCTGTCTCTTCACCCTCCCCCACCCTTCCCCTACCTCCCCCCATCTTCTTCCACAACGCCAAACCGCAAAAATTAAGCCACTTTGAACATGAAAAGAAACAAAAAACATGCACTTGTAAACCGAAAACATTAATCTCCAACAACGGTGAATAAACCTGCACACAAAGTATTATCGCGCATGAAGGACGCAAGAAAGATTGCCACACGATTGGCTACATTGATCGATGCATCTTTTGAATGCTCTCCCTTGTAAAGTCGCTGGGAGAGATGTATGACGCGTTCCAATGTCTCCAATATCCTCCGTCAGCTCACTGCTTTGTCTTCTACTGTTTCTAGCTGGTGTCGCCGGAATTGAATTTGGCGTTGCTTCTGTTATTGTAGCCGAGCTGCTTTCATCACTACTCATGGCATTCAACGACGGCCTCATATTGAACGCCTGAATATACTCTTTAGGGGCCTCTGAGAATCGCATAATTACTGGCTGGATTGTTGCCGAATGAATTCCATATGCGGTGAGGCACTCTTGTGCTGTCTGTGTAACTTCGTAAAAGCTAGTTTCCGGCCGTATAGAAAGACGCACCGTTGCAAAAGTCTTTTCTTGACTTACCTGCCAGATATGCAGGTCAAATATAGATTGAACACCCTGGATACTTTCCAGGTCATGCTTCACGTCCTCGACCGATATGTCTTGTGGTGCTGCCTCAAGTAAGATAAGACCACTTCCTCGCAAAAATGGTATAGCAGAGAGAGCTAATATAATGGAAATTGCAGTGCTCACGGCTGGGTCGGCATAGTATCGTGCTTCAAAGCTGGTCTTCCAAATAACTATGGAAGATATAATTACACCAATATTATTGGCAGCATCTCCTGCGACGTGAATTAGCTGTCCTAGTAAATTCAAATCATGATGATGGCTGTGCCTTGGTTTTGATTTTGTATGTCTATGTCCCATGTGTGATGGAAGAGCTTGAACTTTGTTCTCTTCATGGCCGTACCCATGCTCACAATCATGTTGATGTCGACAAGGATGGCTGAGAGAATGGTTGTGAACATGACCGTGGGAGTGCCCATGAGAGTGCTCGTGTGAGTGTTCGTGAGAGTTCTCGTGGGAGTTCTCGTGGGAGTGCCCATGAGAGTGTTCGTGGGAGTGCTCGTGAGAGTGTTTGTGGGGATGGTCATGAGAATGGCCATGATCGTGACCATGTCCATGGTCGTGATCTAGAATGTTAGTTTGGAAAAGATTGACTTCGTGGTCTACATACCATGAAGAAATGACATCACTACAAGGTTTAAAAAGAGTCCAACACAACCCATTATTAAAACAAGAAAAGGATTTTCCACCTCTTCTAAGTTGATGAATCTTTCAATGGACTGCAGGAACATGCTAATACCAAGAGTAACCAAAAATATACCATTAAAAAACGCGCTTAAAATTTTTGCACGCTGCCAACCAAAAGTTAAATGTGCAGGGTAGTCTTCTCGGTCATAGATCTATTGAAAAATTAGCCACCTGTACGATCATAACGCTGGCCTATATATACGTACTATCACTGAAATAAGTGCAACAACTGCTGCAAGCAAATCACTTAGCTAATTTCACGATTAGTTTTCTTTATTCTCAACATGTTGTTTCTACTTACGTAGTGAAATGAATCTACAAGGAGTGCATTGGATCTCGTCATACCCGCAACTGGTGATCGTTAGTTTCTTCCTTCATGAAAAACCTGATTGACGCACCAACAATTTCTGCAAGGAAAAATGCAGTCGATACAATGATAGTTGCTATGAGCTTCCCTTTATGGGATAAACTAGGCAAGCAGAACATTTTGACTGCTTAGTAGAAAAGTATATGGGAATTTTGTTAAAGTATTTGCCGCCAGCCTTTCCTACTTAGTTTCTTCCGAGGTGGTGAAAGAGCTAATGGAGAATTATAATTCGAATACAAGGGGAAGAGTATTTGTTGAACATGAGGAGTCGGCGAATTTATATCATATTTAACTTTGAAGGTTAGTGCCATGCAAGAGGCTCGGTCCTGTCAGACGCGTATCTTTCCTTTCCATTAATGTCACCAAAAATGGCCACGGCTTACCTCCTGTGTGGTTACGGTTGTATGCCTAGATTAAATGGCTTAAAACACACAGGCTTTGATGTTTGGCTACTAGGGGGGAGGTACATAGTATAGCTAGCAAATCCTTAAGTATAGGACCCCAAATTATTTGACTTCGACTCCTAATTTCTTGGTTTTCAGGTTGACTCGTATTACCGGGCGCCTTATTTGACACTCTATGGATGGCTGCCTTCTACTCCACTAAGCTCTAATGTCCAAATATATGTAAGAAATTCTTGGCCCTTTTCTTAACTCGGATTACATTATGTGTATGTTCGCTTCAGCTCTATTACCAATTATTACTATACCCTGATGTCCGCGAGATTCATTAAAGCCAACAGGCGATCTAAAAAGGATATGGAAGTTGATGACTAGAAGTAGCCGTGGTAGGCTTATTTGTTATACAGGGTTTCCCATGATACCTCGGGTAGTGCCTTTTCATTTACTTGGCGAGTGTTACAAGCGAATGACCCATTGCAGACATAACTTCATGCTGTGGTAGGAAACACAAAGGTGAAAAATAGATTAGATTTCAATCCTAGCAAGATCTGCCACATTCTTACTCTCATAACTTTCTTCCAACAATAAAATCCGTATGGGCTGACATGTCGACCAAATTTTCCCATTTAAGACAGAAAATGAGTTCTCAAGGTGCCCATATTGTATTACTATTGCTCGTATTTAATAAAATCCACGAAAATTAGAAGAATTGCTCGAACAGTTAATTACCTAAGGTTTTATTAGAATTCTTACACGCCGGGCTGAGTTTACCGATGATGTGTGTTTTGCTTGAGACATGGCTGAACTACCCTCCTTTTTTAACTTCCGATAATACATGTTGTATCCTGGAGAAAATTAATCTGCATCTAGGCTTAATCCAAGGGATGTGTTTGCAATCTAATAACGCAGCATAGAGCAACGCAAGAAGATCAGGTGATATTGGCCTAGAACTTGAAACTCATAAAATCATGCTCCTCGGCGCATAATACGTGCATAGTTGAATTCATTCACCTGCATAGTAGACGTTGGTTGGGTATTTCAAGATTTCCCGTTGATCAATTGAGGTACATGTTATAGAGGGCGCGTATGATATGAACCTACGGTAATACCTAGCTAGCTATACATGATAGACATAGACATACACATGTCACGCCGAAGATGTTCTTTTTGCATGTTGATGCATGCTTACGGCATTTAAGAAACATTATGGCACGTTTCAGTGATAGCATTGCTTAACCAGCTAGATGCATGTCTAGCAGTGTACAGAGCCGTCCATCCAATGAATACTCACTAGTTGTATGTAAAACAAAAGGTTGAAGTACCTAACTAAGGGCCTGGGGGGTTATTTTTAAGAAAAGAAAAGTGCTTTGTGCTTCGTGCTTTAAGCTTGAGGATTATCTAAAAACAAGGACTGCATCATAAATGTGCTTAGCTGCATAAGCCTGTGAACTTGCATAATTGATACTAACTTGATAATAATGCTTTGCACAGTTTACAAGTTATGATACATTTCTTATATAAGCACATAGTACAAAAGGAGGTACGCGTACTATCAAGTCATCTGCTTTATACGAGCAATTTCGAAGACTTTGAAAAGCTTCCCTCTCTATTGCTATGCAAATCACAAATGAATGAGGTATGGCAGATTTTTTTTCAGGCTTACTTGGCTAACAATAGTAGCCAGAATGTCGCGAAATGGCTTTTCCTCAGTATATGGTAAAAGGCCCGGTCAGACCCAGGACGCTGGTCGTGTAAAGACTCAACGACCTGGTCGTATCCAATCTCCCGATATTATGCAGGACCAAAGACAAAGTTACCGAATTTGTACAGTAACTATAAATGAGTCCTTCGCACAGGACGAAGTCCTTGTAAACTTTGACCGATTGGGAGATTTCATTGAGCTCGGGCAGCTTGTTTCCATTGATATCGGTGCAGAGTATGGAAAGAGTGGGTTTGAAGATAAATCTTTGCGGTATACTTTTATCGCCAAGGAAATTCGACGAGAAATGAGAATGCACCACCGAAATGTTGAATTGTATGTTTCAAGGCGAGTAGCGGATGTTTTTGGCCTTCGCTATGGATCCATTGTCAAACTGGCGCCCATAGGACCGGATAATAAGGCGATTGAGGCTACACATGTGGAGGTTCATTTCAAAGATTGCTATCTCCCCCGTGCTGATCTATGGCAAATGGCTGTTTCTGAACTGGCTAATCGCACCGTCTACGAGGGTCAATCGCTTGTCTTTCTGTCCACCATCAAGGTGACCGTTACACACGTGTATGTGGATGGAAAGCCAACATTTTCTGCCTTTTTTGGTCGCTCTACGCGGGTGCTATTTCGAAGTGAGTCTGCAAGATATGTCTTATTTGTGCAGATGGCCCGTGAAATGTGGGATTTCGCTGCAGACAACTCCGGTGAAATTGTATTTAGCAAGGTTGTCAATGGCCTCTTGCCGACTCTCTTTACAAAATGGGCGGATCGAAATGTCAACCATCTTGTCACCATTGTGCTCTTTGCCCGTGTGGAGTATAACACAGGATTGTCCGTGAATTTTTTGGATGAAACAATAGGAACGGAAAGCGGCCCGTCTTCTTCTCCATATTACACGGGGGTCAATGAGTTTCATGGGATCCGACGTCCGTACAAAGACCTCTATCGCGTAGTTGTCAGCGATATGGCAAGCGAGGAATGGACTCGTATTCTCCATCAATTGAAATGGGAGTTTAATCTTTTTAGGAGGGATATCAGTGTATATCACCTAAAATACCTTAGCGAAGACGTTTCTAGCAATTTGATTCAAGCAGAACCGTCATATTCCATGAACGGAAACATTTTAGAAGCTATAGGCATGGCCTCCAAGCTTTTTTCGCATAACCACGTGGACCGTGACTTGGTGAGAACAGGGCTTACGGTAGCCGTCATAACACCTGGGCCTGGAGTTTTTGAGGTGGATTATGAGGTCCTCAATCATACAAATCGGACTCTTATTGGAAACGGTATTGGGATTGAGCTGATTTGTGTACCGAAAGCTCCCCTACATATCGCCCCTCTCTTCAAGTTTCGCCTCCCAGATAACGAGCTAGGGACAAAGGAGGAAAATGCTAAATATGGCCACGTGAATTCTGGATCTGGATCAAACCCTCGGGCCCGCACAATGCCTTCTGCTGGAAGCTACGTTAGTGACTCAATTTCACCAAATAGAGCCGGTATCTCATCTAAAAGTCCACAAAGTTTTGGACATAGCCCTGACCCTAATCCTTCACAGATGAATACGACCTCCTCTGAAAGCAACGATGGCTGGCTTTATGCTTTACCGCAGTGGCTACATGTGTCCTATTGGGCAAGCGAACCAGATGAGGTTCTTTTACAACCTGGACTTTCCGTCACACCAAAACGCAATGAAGGAAATGCAGACGATCAGTCTTTGCAGGAGTTCTCTGTTCGATGTAGAATGTATGACCTACAAATGCGCGGCGTTCTAGAAACAAATGAGGTCGAAACAGTATCATTCGCTACTGAGGATGAGTTTAACTCAATAACAGATTTAAGTAGCCTAATTGTTTCCACGGTTGGCAAGAAGCAGTTTCACAAAAAGAATACTCTTGTTCTAGGTCGACGCTCCTCCACAATGCTGAACCCATTTTTTGACTATGGCCCAATATCTCATGCCACCGACAAATTGGCTCTAGATTATAGTGATGGCACACTGGAAAGAAAGCTTTTGGAGTATGACTCTAGGCGCCAAAAAGTAACCATTACAAACTATAAAACGAAGGGCCATGAAAAGCAAGCAAAGGGGCATGGTAATGAAAAAGATGATCAGAAATGGAAGAAAGCCAAGGAAAAACTTAAAGATCACCACCCAGTGGAAGACAAAGACGTCATTGATAATCCCATAACTGAAAGCAAGGAGGTCGAGCCAAAACGTAGTGAAGACGCATTTATTGTTAAGATCAAGGATGCAACAATTTCGCGTTCATCTACATCTCGTGATACATTGAGGTCTTCTTACCTTGAAGATTTAAGTGCATCGAAACTCTCTTCACGCTCATCGACTGGCTTGCAAAAAATGATGAGGCAAATTAGTCTAGGGCAGCGCGGCTTTGGCATAGCGGCACCGAAAGCATCGGTGTCTTCTATAATAGTAGAACCAGTAGGTGCTGAAATGCCACTTGGGCCTCGGCTTGATTCTCAAAGGTCGGCAAGTCCAACATTGGAACGGCAAGCTAGTAGCGCTAGCATTAAACGAATGTCACGTCCTTTATTGATTCATTCGGTGGATAGGAAGGGAAATAGTTCCAACAAAGATACAGAAAATAGCGACCGTGGACTATCTGTTAAGCCCAAAGAGGTTTCTGCCATCCCCTCCGAGGCAGACATACGTAAGTCAAAAGCGATGCGAATCGAGGAACAAAGGGTATTTCAAAACAAGCTTCGAGCAGAGGTCATTTCTGCTCGTGAAACCTCGCCGCTTGCATCTCTGGCGCCTTGGCTGTTGGTGATCAACCCATCACAACCAGAAGAAATACGTCTTGATACATCTTTTCGTGGTCGCTGGCAACACGCCTTCCCAAGTCGCCAGCTCCCGGCGCTGAGTTGGCCGTCCCTCTGTAGCCCTGCAACCGCCCCCTTGACGACAGAATATTTCCCATCAAAGACGGAATTGGATCAATATGAGCAACAACCATATACAGTTACAACTGAAGTGGACGATGATAGGGTGCCATCGAAACAAAACGGACCTGCACTTCTACGCGAACTGGTTGGCATTCGATTATCCCATGGATTCCAAGTTGTTGTCGGGGCTGCTGCTAGTCGAGTCTTTGGACAGCGGCAAAAAATGGCAGATGTTCTATGGGACGTCGAACATGAAGGAACGTCGGTGTATCTAATATTAGGCCATACGATCCATCAACTATCTTTATCTAACGGCGAAGTTGAAGTCAATATTTACCAAAAGAAGGATAAGAAAGCAGGTGTGTTTGAGAAATATCGACCAGCTATTCGCACAATATTGGATTCCACATACCACACTTTATCCCTAGATATATGGGCAACGCAACCTGATAAAAATTGGAATTATATAGACTCATTTATAGCTGGCCACGATGACCAGCTGTCGGAGAAGCTTCATTTTTGGCGAGCTCGATTTGTCTTGATACCGATTCCAATAAAATCACGAGAGTCTAAAGATGAAGACTTTGACGACAATGATGAAGAAATACGAATCGAGGGCATTCGAAAGCTTGGAATTTTATGGCTACGAAACAGAGTAGTTCCGACCTCGGAAAAACATCATTTGCAGACAAATTTAGGAAATAGCAAGCGCGGTCTTAATCCATTAGATGTGGTTTATAAGACTGACGATCCCTCTGTTGTGATTGCAGCCGAGTTAGAGTCCACACTGCCATTGTTAGGCCAGGGACCTCGGTGTAAGAGTCAATTGGTCACAGACCGTGACCTGTTTAGAAAAGACAGCTTGGATCTTTTCAAGTTAGCGGATGCCATTCAGAAGCCAGTAGAGGAGGGTGGGATCCGAATGCAAAATCGACGATGGCATTTGCGAATGCATTACAATTGCTTTATTGGATCTGACATGACTACCTGGCTTTTAGAAAACGTAGGCGACCTAGAAAGCAGGCAAGAAGCAGAAGAGCTGGGAAATGTTTTGATGGACAAAGGAAAAGACAAAGACAGTAACGATGAAAGTCAAAACGATGCACTTTTTGTCCACGTGGAGCAACGCCATGTATTTCGAGATGGACAATACTTTTACCAGATCATTTTCCCTTATGCAAAACAAACTCCCTCCACGGGTGGTAGTGGTGTAGGGAATTGGTTTAACCGAAAAGGTTCCGTAACGCCAGTTCTTGGACCGAAGGATACGACTCCGCCTTCTAAGCCCTTATCCACGCATGAAATACCTTCAGTCCCGCCCACACCACTGCTTGGTGCAATTAATGTATCTTCGGCAAATGCGATCAAACCGGCCAAACGTCCGAGAGTCATGTTGAGTAAGATGATCAAATATGACGTGGACTATCGCCGGCGATCCTATCGTCCAGAATGCATTGATTTACATTATGATCGCCTCCATAATCCGGATAATTGCTACCACTTACGTCTTGAATGGATGAACGTAACTGCAAAGCTAATTGATGACGCGCTTCAGTCGTGGTCTCGTGAGGCAGCGGCCCATGGGCTTCGCCTCGTTCAGCTACCTATCGAGGAGGCAAGTGCAATTACAGAGGCCAATCCGTTTAGAAGGCCATATCGCATTCGCATTGCAAAAAGACCAGACGAAACAAAAGATTATGATGCATCGTTTTACTATCATGCCATTTTACGGAGCTTCCATTTCGTTCTAGATATGGAGGCTGCCACGAATTTTCCACCATCAGTGGATGTTCAATATTCATGGGGCCATCCATCATTCAAATACACTCAGTTTGTACATCGGTCTGGCATGCTGATAGTGCAAATCAATCCCGAAGATGGGGAGTTTATACTACTGATTAATAGGCTATATACGATGAAAAATGAGCAAACAAAGCTTAAAACAACAAGTACGACGCATGGCTCAACCCATCCTAGTAAACCACCAGCGAAATCTTCGAGCAGCCAAAAGCTTGCGGCAAACTTGTTTTCCGTTGGTCCATCTACCCCGTTTACCCCATCGATGACACCGGCTGCCCAGCCGAACGATGATCCAGATCGCGTAGTTTTGGAATTGGAGAGATTTACTGGAAATTCGACTGCACTGGAGGAATTTTATAATGAAGTGCGTGAAAAGGCGGATGTGATGTCCCGAAGCCCGTCGCTTCGTGTGATGCGTACAAAATCTGGACGCTCGCCGTCAATTCCTTCAATGACACAATCACCATCACTAGGATCATCTATAACAGCTCAAAGATTCCCACAGTCACATGTTCCTGATATGAACATCCCTGCTCTGGGATTGCCCCCTGGTTTATTGGGAATTGGCCGTGAGAATTCATCTACGCCGCTATCACAAACATCTGCGTCTAGGGAGCCATCTCTTTATTCAGTTAATAGCCCGAATTTGTTAGCGATGCCCTCTTTAGCCAGTCCGTTTTTGAACTCGAGATTATTTCGACGTGGGAGTGTGGATGAGGTAGCCATTCGACAAAGAATCCAGGAGCAGCGCGCGAATGATAAATTTGAGGAGTAGACCTTTGAATTTTTTATGGCATAATTGGTAGGAAAGTGTACATATCTTTTGAAAAACATCGAATCAAAAAAGCAATTTAAACACCACCACTACTACATACTACATAGAAGGCACTATATTTTGACTTCGTGTTTGTGACAGCAGAAGAGTAGAGGAATAGAGAGGCTCTTTTCTCTAATGCTTGAATCATATAGTGTACCGACGGATATGGAATGGAAATTGAGGAAGCATATGCCATAGCATTTGATTCTAGCATTTGGGAAGATGATGGCGGTTTGAGGTATGGGACCCGCCCGCCCTGGATCTGTTGGTATGGATCGGTTATATGCATGAGACCTACTCATGTATCAGGTGATATCCACGGATAGTATTTAGGGCCATGGATCTTTTAGTTTAGAATACACACTTTTCCTTTCACTTTCGGCCTGTTGTCTCTGTCCCATGCCTGGTGCATGCACGTGACCTGGAGGAGCGCTCCCTTCACTCAGTAAGCATCCAGGCAGCAGCAAAGGTTTATAAGGTAATTAGTAGTCAATCATTAGTAATATGTAGCAGCTCGTAACCTGGTGACAACTCAGATCCAGAACTTATAAACGGCTGTTAGCGATTCACGTGATATTTAGGAAAGACTCAGGAGAACAATTCTGCTTTGTGATTGGCTGTCCTAGAGAAGGGCCCACATTTAGCGACTGATCGCGACGCAGCGACTCAAAGCAACGCATTCTGTTGTCCGAAACTTCTTGCCGTCTCCTCAACAACGATTGTTCTACGCATGCTGGCAGCGCGTCTGACGCAGATTTAGAGACGAATACAATAGCGGCAGCTACGGAAGACGAGAGTCGCATTGTTTTTGGGCCCTGCGTCGCAGCAGAACGAACGGTCGCGACGAGAGCGCAACGACTGAATTGTTGTCGGTCAAACACAGAAAGCCCGAAAAGAAAAGACCAAAAAAATAAAAAAAAATAAAAAAGGGAATCATAATCCCCATATTGCCGTATTTTTACTTCTTTCCTACGCACTTGCTGGTTGCATTTCGCAAGACTCGCGATCATGGCCAATCTCTACTTTGCGCATTCAAGCGCGCCGCTCAAGGTGATTGAGGAGATTCAATTCGGAATGCTGTCGCCGGAAGAGATCAAAAATATGAGTGTTGCGCATATCACGTTCCCCGAGGCAATGGACGAGACCAAGACAAAGACGCGGGATGGAGGCGTCAATGACCCATTCTTGGGCTCGGTCGATCGCGATGTGAAGTGCAAGTCGTGCACAGAGAACATGTCGGAATGCCCGGGACATTTCGGACATATTGAGCTAGCAAAGCCTGTCTTCCACCCAGGTTTCATCAAGAAGACGAAGAAGGTCCTGGAGATTGTTTGCCACAACTGCAGCAAAGTACTGGCAGACCGGGTAGGTATTGTGCAAGATTGGGAGACAGCGCTAATGCACTAGAACGACAAGGACTTTGAGGCGGCAATCCGGATTCGCGACCCAAAAGTGCGGTTTCAGAAGGTGTGGGAAGTGTGCAAGAAGAAACCGCAGTGTTCAAACGACGTGCGGGGCGAAGAGATCGACACGGAGACGGGGAAGAACGTGGGTGGATATAGCCATGGAGGCTGTGGTAACATTCAGCCAGTGCTGCGACAGCAAGCACTGCAGCTGACTGCATCGGTGGATGTCGAACGCGAGGAGGGCGGCAAGGTCAAGGAAACTAAGATTTTAACAGCCGAAATGGCGCTGAATATTTTGCGCCGAATCTCCGACGAGGATATCCGCAATATGGGCTTAAATGTTGACTATGCACGTCCAGAGTGGATGGTGATTACGGTTCTTCCAGTCCCACCCCCGCCAGTGCGTCCTTCGATCTCAATGGACGGAACGGGCACAGGCATGCGTAATGAGGATGATTTGACATTCAAGCTGGGCGACATTATCCGAGCCAATGCCAACGTCAAGCAGGCAATCAACGAGGGCTCTCCCGCACACATTACGTCCGAGTTCGAAGTCCTTCTGCAATACCACGTGGCCACGTACATGGACAACGACATTGCATCCGTCCCGCGTGCGCTGCAAAAGAGTGGACGTCCAGTCAAGGCTATCCGAGCACGTCTTAAGGGCAAAGAGGGCCGATTGAGAGGCAATCTTATGGGTAAACGAGTGGACTTTTCTGCTCGTACCGTTATTACAGGTGATGCCAATATTTCACTTGATGAAGTCGGTGTCCCTCGCAGCATTGCGCGCACGCTGACATATCCCGAGACGGTCACGCCATACAACATCAGCCGACTACACCAGCTTGTGCAAAATGGACCCAATGAGCATCCGGGCGCCAAATATATCATTCGTGCTGATGGTACACGTATTGACTTGCGTCATCAGCGCCGTGCTGGCTCTATTGCTCTCGAGTATGGCTGGAAAGTCGAGCGTCATTTGATTGACGGCGACTACATAATCTTCAACCGTCAGCCATCGTTGCACAAGGAGTCTATGATGGGCCATCGTGTCCGTGTCATGCCCTATTCTACCTTCCGTCTAAATCTCTCAGTCACGTCGCCTTACAATGCCGATTTCGATGGTGATGAAATGAACCTGCACGTTCCTCAAACCGAGGAGACTCGTGCTGAGGTCAAGGAGCTTTGTCTGGTGCCGCTCAACATTGTGTCTCCTCAGCGCAACGGTCCTCTCATGGGCATTGTCCAGGACACTTTGGCTGGTGCCTATAAGCTCACGCGCCGTGACACTTTCTTGACTAAGGAAGAGGTCATGAATCTAATGTTATGGGTTCCTGACTGGGATGGCGTTATTCCTATGCCTGCTATCCTCAAGCCTCGCCCCCGCTGGACTGGAAAACAGATGATTAGTCTTATTATTCCTTCTGTCATCACTATTCGCTTTGACAACAAGGACTGCCCCCCCAAGGATGAAGGCTTGCTGATCAAGAATGGCCAACTCATGTATGGTTTGCTGACCAAAAAAAGTATCGGCGCTTCCGGTGGCGGTATTGTCCACGTCTGCTTCAATGAGCTCGGCCCTGAAGGTGCCATGGCTTTCTTGAACGGCTGCCAGCGTATTGTAAACTACTGGCTGCTTCACAACGGTCACAGCATTGGTATTGGTGACACCATTCCGGACAAGGACACAATTAGCATTATCCAGCAGAAGATCAACGAGAAGAAGGATGAGGTCCGTGACTTGACCATCATGGCCACAGAAAACAAACTGGAGGCTCTTCCTGGTATGAATGTCCGTGAGACCTTTGAAAGCAAAGTATCCATGGCGCTAAATGCTGCCCGCGACAATGCTGGTAAAGCCACGACCGAATCCCTGAAGGACTTGAACAATGCTGTCACTATGGCTTTATCTGGGTCCAAGGGGTCGACCATCAACATTTCCCAAATGACTGCTCTTGTTGGTCAGCAAATCGTCGAGGGAAAGCGTATTCCATTTGGCTTCAAGTACCGCACACTGCCCCATTTCACGAAAGATGACTACTCTCCAGAGGCCCGTGGCTTTGTTGAGAACTCTTATCTGCGTGGACTGACCCCTACTGAGTTCTTCTTCCATGCTATGGCTGGTCGTGAAGGTCTCATTGACACAGCTGTAAAGACGGCCGAAACTGGATATATTCAGCGACGTTTAGTCAAGGCTCTTGAAGATGTCAGTGCGAGATACGATGGCACTGTTCGTAATTCGCTTGGCGATATTGTGCAGTTTGTCTATGGTGAAGATGGTCTTGATGGCGCCAAAATTGAAAAGCAGAAACTTGACTTCCTCAATATTTCTAAGGCAGCCTTTGATGTCAAGTTCCGCATGGATGTCATGTCCCAAGAGCCTTCTTTGCAAAAGCTTGAGTTCGGCCGCGACCTAGCTGGCGACGCTGATGCGCAGGCTTTACTTGATGACGAATATGAAGCTCTCTTGCAAGATCGTAACCAAGTTCGTCGCATCAATCGTCAACGGCTCGAAACCAAGCTTGGTACAAAAGACGACGATATGTTCCAGCTGCCTCTAAATGTTGTTCGCTTGTTGACGACAGCTCAGCGCTCTAGTGGCAACGGTCGTAGTGACCTCAAACCCCAAGACGTCATTCCAGCTGTCCAGGCTCTTCTCAAGAAAATTGTATCTGTCCGTGGTAAAGATGACATTTCTCTTGAAGCTGATTATAACGCCACTATCCTTTTCAAGGCCCAGCTACGGTCTCGTTTGGCCTTTAAGCGTCTGGCTGTCGAGCTTGGTGTATCAAAGACAGCATTTGAGAACGTCATCTCGGAGCTATCGACACGCTGGATCCGTGCCATGGTGAGTCCTGGTGAGATGGTTGGTGTTTTGGCAGCCCAGTCCATTGGTGAGCCCGCGACGCAAATGACGCTAAACACATTCCACTTTGCCGGTGTGTCGTCAAAAAACGTAACGCTTGGTGTGCCGCGACTCAAGGAAATTCTCAACGTCGCTCGCGATATCAAGACGCCCACGATGTCGGTCTACTTGGCAACTGAAAACGGCGCCAATGCCACTCAAGAGATGGCGAAGAAGCTGCGTAGTAAAGTCGAGCATACAAACTTGCGGTCTGTCACAGACTACACAGAGATCCATTATGATCCTGATGTGCGATGGACTAACATTCCTTCGGATGAGACTATGATCGAATCTTATTTCCTTGTCCCTGAAGACGTGGCGTCCAATATTGACCAACAATCTCGCTGGGTTCTACGTATCGTTCTTGACCGTCAAAAGATGCTTGACAAAGATTTGACTGTCGACGACGTGGCAGCCTGTATCAAGAATGAATATTCGAACGATCTGGGCGTGGTCTTCAGCGACAACAATGCTGAGGAGCAAGTGCTTCGTATCCGCTCGGTCAAGGATGACAAAGAAGACGAGGACGACTCGGACGACGCTATGCTGAAGCGACTTGAGACTCACCTCCTCGACCATTTGACGCTTCGTGGTGTGCCTGGTGTGAATCGTGCCTTTTTGAGCAGCGGCACTGTGCTGCATGAGAATGAAGATGGCTCTCTGGTGGCTAGTAACGACGACAAGCGTTGTGAAAACTGGTTCCTCGACACAGACGGGTCTGCTTTGCGCGAAGTGTTGACTGTTGGTGGGGTAGACACAACATGCACCTATACCAACGATCTGCACCAGATTGTAGACGTCTTTGGCATAGAAGCAGCACGATCGGCCCTATTGCGTGAGTTTACACACGTGCTGTCGTTTGACGGCTCGTATGTCAACCACCGCCACATGGCGCTACTCGTCGACGTAATGACATCTCGCGGTAGTATCGCTGCTGTTACACGTCACGGCATCAACCGAGCTGATACTGGCGCTCTGATGCGGTGCTCCTTTGAAGAGACGGTGGAGATTCTTCTTGAGGCTGCCGCTATTGGTGAGCTTGATGACTGCCGTGGTATCTCTGAGAATGTCATGCTTGGCCAGCTTGCACCTATGGGCACAGGCCACTTTGACGTTCAACTGGATCCCAGCATGCTGGCGACTGTCATGTCGGATGGACGTGCCCTAGGTGGCCTCCCTATCCGTGATTCTGTGGGCATGTTTGGAGAAGGTGCGGCTACGCCGTACGATTCGGCTTCGCCTGTTGCTGACTCGGGCTACACGTCAGCCGGATCCAACATGTCTGGCAATTTCTCGCCTATTGTTGGCAATGAGTCGCCGACGGCAGCAGGATTTGGCACAGACTATGCGGGTGATTATGGATTTGGTAGTGCCAGTCCACGACCCACATCGCCATTCGGAGGGACTTTAGGTGGCTACGGCGGCTACTCCCCGACATCGCCAGCGCTGGCAGGCCGATTTGCATCGTCGCCTAGCTTTAGCCCAGACTCGTCCTTTAGCCCAGCGTCGCCTGGCTACTCCCCAACATCGCCAGCGTCGCCTAGCTATAGCCCAACGTCGCCGTCCTACTCGCCTACTTCTCCTAGCTATGGTGTCGTTCGGAACTACTCCCCTACGAGCCCAATGCACCAGTCACCTACATCACCTAGCTACTCTCCTGCATCGCCGAATTACTCCCCGGCATCTCCCAACTACTCTCCTACCAGCCCCGCCATGAACCGAGCTAGCCCAACCAGTCCACAGTACTCGCCAGCATCGCCAAACTACTCTCCAGCTTCGCCTTCCTGGTCGCCAACGTCACCGGACGCTTATTCTCCTACCAGCCCAACATTCCAGCGCTCTCCTGGACAGCAGGCCTCGCCTACGTCCCCGTCTTATTCGCCTACTAGTCCGACATTTAGTCCTCGGACACCTGGACGGAGCAATCCGAATGGAAACGGATCATACTCTCCTTCAAGGCAGTAAAGCGGAAAAGTGTTTTATTCCAAAAAAGGCATTTGAAAAAAAAAAATAGTCTGACCATTTCGTGCGATTCTTTTTCATCTATGTTGTATTGATTTTCAAGGGATTTTAATAGAGGAGTTTTATAGTGAGTAAGATTTATTATCAATGACCTCTTCAAAATATAGAGATGAGTGGATAATTCAATCTCAGAATGAGATTGTGGTGATATATGTAGAAAGTTCAAGGGCGGTACATATGACGGTTCATACTATACACAATGCATAATTTACTGATTCAGCTATGAAAAGCGGTCAGTGGTGGTCGGGGACGAATAGTGCCCAGGTGACCAATGACGCATCGGATGACTAACATGATTATAGCTGGCAGAACAAAAAAAAAAGACGAGAAAAATGTGAACAAGGCGTTGAAGAACAAAAAGAAGTTGGGAACGGTACATCAAATTTCTGTGAACGAACAGTAAGGTGATGTCTGAACAACGTCTCCAGGGCCCTGCGCCCGTAAAGGAGCAGGTAGTTGATCGACTGCCAAAGAAATTCAAAGGAATCAAGTTTGGAATTCAATCGAACCAGGACATTGTAAACCAGGCGGTCTTGGAAGTTTCCGACCAAATGCTTTATGATATTGATAACAACCGAGCTCCATTTAAGCATGGACCACTTGATTCACGGCTGGTGAGTGTCCCCAAGGGAGAATGAAAGGCCATGTCCTAATGAATAGGGAACATCGAGCAAGTCTGGCATGTGCGAGACATGCATGCAGCCTCTGAATCTCTGCAGTGGTCATTTTGGCCATATTCGCCTTCCTCTGCCTGTCTTCCACATTGGATACCTGCGGTTTATTCAGATGGTGCTGCAGAATATCTGCAAAGATTGTAGCCATGTGCTACTTGACGATCCCGATCGACGCGCATTCTTGAAAGAACTACGACGGCCTGGCATTGACAATATGCGTCGCAGCAACATTTCAAAGCGGATCAATGAAATGTGCCGCAAGGCAAAGAACTGCCCATACTGTGGCGCAACTAATGGTGTCATCAAGAAAGTGGGCGCTCTAAAGCTGGCACACGATCGATTTGCCGTCTTTAACCGCTCAACAGCAGCTAAAAAGGTTGTTCCTCCAGGGAAGCTTGAGTTCGAGGCGTCTTTTGCAACGGCAAAGAAGCTCATCCCAGAGCTTGATAAGCACATCAAAAAGGCCCTCGAAGATTTGAATCCCCTGCGTGTGCTCAACCTATTCAAGAAAGTCAGCCCTTCTGATTGTGAGTTGCTTGGGCTCGACTCTACCGAAGGTCGTCCCGAAATGTTTATCTGGCAATATCTCCCAGCACCCCCGGTGTGTATCCGTCCCTCTGTTCAGCAGGAAGCGTCAAGTACAGAGGATGACCTGACGACAAAATTGGCGGAAATTGTCCATTTAAGCGGTCTTATTCGCGGTGCACTGTCCAAGGGGACGCCTGTAGCCACCGTCATGGAACTTTGGGAGTATCTGCAGCAGCAGGTGGGCATGTACGTCAACAGCGAAGTACCTGGTTTGAGCCAGCCTGGTTTCGGCAAAACAATCCGAGGATTTTGTCAGCGTCTCAAGGGCAAGCAGGGCCGATTCCGTGGTAATTTGTCTGGTAAACGTGTCGATTTTTCGGGTCGTACCGTTATCTCTCCCGATGCCAATTTGAGCATCGAGGAAGTAGCCGTGCCCATGCTAGTGGCCAAAAATCTGACGTATCCAGAAGTGGCCAACCATATTAATCTTGAAAAACTTCGCCAGCTGATCTTGAGGGGCCCTAACAAGTGGCCTGGTGCCAACGGTATCCACAAAAAGGCTGATGGTGGCTACAAGATTGATCTCAAGTACGCTGACCGAAAGTTTGCAGCTCGGGACTTGAAGGTTGGCGACAAAGTCGACCGTCATTTGGAAGACGGTGATATTGTCCTTTTTAATCGTCAGCCGTCGCTTCACAAGCTGAGTATCATGTCGCACTTGGTCAAAGTTCGCCACTGGCGTACGTTTCGGCTGAATGAATGTGTTTGCACGCCGTATAATGCTGATTTCGATGGTGATGAAATGAATTTACACGTTCCCCAGACCGAGGAAGCTCGTGCTGAAGCCATTACGCTCATGGGTGTAAAGCACAATCTAACAACACCCAAAAATGGCGAGCCTATCATTGCAGCCAATCAAGATTTTATCACGGCCGCATATCTCATTAGCGGAAAGGATGTGTTTTTTACACGCCAACAATTTGCCTACGTCTGTATGCACATGACCGAGGCTAAGCTGCACCTCGACCTACCGCCACCTGCCATTTTGAAGCCACAAGCCTTGTGGACTGGAAAGCAGGTCTTTAGCGTGCTGATGCGTCCAAATAAGGAGAGCCAAGTGCTGGTGAATCTTGATGCAAAGTGCCGAGACTACGTTCCACGTCCTGGTGAGATTCCTGATATGTGCCCGCAGGATGGATGGCTCGTCATTCGCAACTCGGTGGTGATGTGTGGTCGCATGGATAAGTCGACCGTCGGCTCTGGCAAGAAGGACTCCATCTTTTACATCATCCTTCGTGACTTTGGTCCAGATGCAGCTGTCGTGGCCATGAACCGCCTTTCCAAGCTTTGTGCTCGCTTCTTGGGCAATCGAGGCTTCTCCATTGGTGTTTTTGACGTATTCCCAACAGATGAGCTCAAATCGGAGAAGGAAAACTTGGTCACAGAAGCCAATCGCAATTGCGATGCGTTGATTGAAACATTCAAGGCTGGAAAGCTCGAGAAGGCGCCTGGCTGTAATCCTGAACAAACACTCGAGAATGCCATTTCTGGTATTTTAAACAAAGTTCGTCAGCAGGCTGGTGAAAAGTGCAAAGAAACACTGAGTCGACACAATTCACCCTTGGCCATGGCAAACTCTGGCAGTAAGGGCTCAGCCATCAATGTCGCTCAAATGGTGGCATGTGTAGGACAGCAGATTATTGGGGGATCCCGTGTGCCAGATGGCTTTCAAGACCGCAGTTTGCCTCACTTTCAGAAGAATACGCGGCAGCCGGCAAGTAAAGGTTTTGTCAAGAACTCCTTCTACTCTGGACTGGTCCCTACCGAGTTTTTGTTCCACGCCATCTCGGGTCGTGAGGGTCTTGTCGATACTGCTGTCAAGACGGCTGAAACGGGCTACATGTCCCGCCGTCTCATGAAGTGCTTGGAGGACCTGTCGACGCAGTACGACCATACAGTGCGGACATCTTCGGGTGGTATTGTTCAATTCCAATTTGGTGCTGATCGTCTGGACCCTGTGAACATGGAGGGCTCTGCTGTGCCTGTGCACTTTGACCGAACGTGGACACATGCTGAAGCCACGACGTTCAGCAACGAAGATGATACGCTGATGCCCGATGAAGTCGAGGCTTTGACAAAGGCTATTCTTGACGTGGAGCGTGCCAAGAACACACGCCGTGATCTAGTGACAAACGAGGTGCTTCCTTATGATGATGACAGTGATTCGCATTTAGATTTACTGGAGGGAGCTCGTATGTTTATTGATACGGTGGAAGAGTATGTACGCCGGCGCGTAGACAAGATGCGTGCTGTTCAGGCAAAGATGGACAGTCCTGTGGATGCGCGGATATACATTGAGCGAGTAGCCAAAATATCGCGACGCACACTTGAGAAATTCTTGCAATTGTGCGTGAGCAAGTATCGAATGGCTCAAGTGGAACCGGGACATGCTGTGGGGGCTGTGGGGGCTCAGTCGATTGGTGAGCCAGGGACGCAAATGACACTGAAGACGTTCCATTTTGCTGGTGTTGCCGGTATGAGCTTGACACAGGGTGTTCCACGTATCAAGGAAATCATCAATGCTTCCAAGACGATCAGTACACCTGTGATCAAGTGTCCTTTGGAGAACACGCGACAGATTGAGGCAGCCCGCATGGTCAAGGGCCGGATTGAGAAAACGTACATCTCAGACGTCCTGCAGTATATTGAAGATGAATGGGGCACATTTAATGGTCGCGTTTTGCTCAAGATTGACAGACAGGCGTTGATGGATCTCCACCTCGAGATTGGCCTAGAGGACATTGCGCATGCGATATGCCGCCAGAAGAAGCTCAAAATTGAGGAGAAGTCGATTGAGATTGACGAAATGAACAGCACGATTACGCTTGTGGTGCCCAACGATTACGTTGATATCTCGGCTGTGAAGCGTGCAGCAAAGCGGATGGCACTAGCGGGACATACGCCGGCCGCGGCCAAGACGACAACGGGCAGCGAAGAGACGGCGGACTTGCTTTTGCGGGTGAATTATTTGCGGCGAATTCTGCCCACAGTGCCTATTTCCGGGTATGCAGATGCCACGCGGGCGATTATCCAGACATCAGAGCAAGGTGACCATACGGTGTTTGTGGAAGGCTATGGCCTTCGGCAGTGCATGAACACGGAGGGCGTTGTGGGTACGCGGGCGTCGTCCAACTCGGTGCTGGAGTGCCGAGACGTCCTGGGCATCGAGGCGGCACGCACCTGTATAGCTGTGGAAATTGGAGTCGTGATGGGCGATATGGGCATTGACCCACGGCATATGGAGCTGTTGGCCGATGTGATGACGTACAAGGGTGATGTATTTGGCATTACCCGGCACGGAATGTCCAAGATGCGAGACAGCGTCTTGCATCTGGCGTCGTTTGAGAAGACGCCCGACCACCTCTTTGAGGCCGCGGCCAACATGAAGACGGACGTCATCTCTGGTGTGAGCGAGTGTATTATCATGGGCCAGACCATGAGCATTGGTACGGGTGCTTTCCAGATGGTGCGTCGCCTTGGCATTTCCACGGAGCAGCTGGCGCCCCGAAAGACGTGCTTTGAAGAGGCATGGCAGGCGATTTCACGGCCTCGGACGCAAGCGGTTGTGTAATCTTTCATTTTCTTTTGACTTTTACCATTCATTTTTAATCATTTGCGTTTTGATTTACATTACTCAAGGGACACACAATAGACATTTTATAGTTGGATTCATTTTAAGCCCGCCCTTTGCATATTAGGATGAGCATGTGCCTGCTCGTATTTCATACCTTTTAGTATGTACCTACATATGTAGCTCTCTCTCTCGACCGAGCCCCACTGTTTCGTCATTGCGAGACACATGCGTGCAGACGGAAAATGAATCCTCATGCTGTACGATGCCAAGAAACTACATGTACTCCGCTGCATCTACTGCACACACAGACCCTATTCTTATTTTTATCGAGCGTCTCGGAAGATGGCAGTAGACAAGGCTGATAAAACCCTCCTCAATGCTATCAATCCTTGGGGAACACGGGCAAAAGAAGACAAAAAGGACAATAAAGAAGGCGGCAAAACAGCCAACAGCGGCGGTACGAGAGAAGAGAAGCTCCCGAAGCCCCAGCAGGCACCCCGGCTGTCGCAGACATCTAGTCCTTTCTACGGACGGAGCATTAAACGCTATCCGGCAGGATGTCCTCCGTTGAAAGTGCAATGGTTCCATGCCATTGACGTGCCAAAGCGAAAGGCAGAGTGGGCTTCAAAGCCAAAGAAAAGCTCCGTCAAGGAAAAAGAAAAGGACAAGGAGAAGCTTCCGCAGGCAAAGAAATACGTGCCGTTTGCGGAGGAGGACACGGCGTCTATTGAGGCGGCATACCAAGCTGAGCTGGAGCATTGGGAGCTGGATAGGACGCGGTCTGGCCAGGGCCTTTTGGTTCCGGTCAACGAAGACTTCCTCTTTGACGTGAACATTGCTGCTAGGGAACTGTCACCTGCATACTGGCTTGGTCCCGTGTATAATGTGCATCGTGGCAGCTGGTTCTACCACGAAGGGTCCACGCTACGGCCGTGCGAGGAGAATCTCGCCTCGCAGCTAGAGGACGGGTACCTGCGCGTGAAGCCATGGAACCGTCCACAGGACCGAGAAGACAGCACGGCAAATGTTTCCACGGTTGACAAAACATCGGCGTCGCCCCAAAAGAAGAAATCACCGAGCACGTCGACTCCCCTTGTGCACCATCTGTTTGGACAGTGGATCAACAATGCCGTGACCTACCAGGACGAGACAACGGCGTATATGACGTCTGATGGAATGCTTTCCTGGGTGGCGTCTACTGTTTACGAACGGTTCTCTGGAGGGGGCTATATGAGTGGCATTAAACTTGTTCGTGGGTACCAGGAGCTGAAAAAGAAAGACGAGAAAAAGGACGGCAAGGATACCAAGGAAACAAAAGAAGAAGACACTGGCAAGGATCCTCAAGAAGACAAATTACTAGCCAAACTTGGCACTCACCTCGAGCCTGTACAGGACGA
Source organism: Chrysosphaeria jannelii (assembly GCA_020002325.1). Taxonomy (NCBI): domain Eukaryota; kingdom Fungi; phylum Ascomycota; class Sordariomycetes; order Ophiostomatales; family Ophiostomataceae; genus Chrysosphaeria; species Chrysosphaeria jannelii. The sequence continues at coordinate 28,122 of JAGKRY010000030.1, read as the reverse complement.
TGGCCGGAGTCCGCTCGAGAGAAAACTCTCATCGCTATCGACATCCTTCTTTGGTGGCGACGAGGCTGCCAGAAAACGGGAGGAAGAGGAGGAAGAAGCCATGCAGAAAAATTACAGTGCCCAGAGTGGCGAAAAACAAGGCCGTCAGATTGACCATCTCGTTCTTGTCACACACGGTATTGGTCAGATGCTTGGCATACGTATGGAAAGCCTCAACTTTATCCATGATGTCAACACCCTTCGGAAGACCATCAAGTCTGTTTATGCTGCGTCACCAGATCTAAGGGCCATCCACAACGACGAGGACACCAGCACCCCCGGAAATTGCCGAATACAGGTGCTTCCTGTGTGCTGGCGCCATCTTCTTCAATTTCCACGGCAGCACAAAGCAAAAGACGCAGACAAAGACACAAAGACTGATCCACTAGCCGATTTGGACGTCGATGGGTACCCTTCTCTTGACGACATTACCGTCGAAGGCATGGCATTTGCCCGGTCTCTCATTTCTGATCTTGCGCTTGATATCCTCCTCTACCAGAGCGCATACCGAGACCACATTGCTCGCATTGTCCTGAATGAATCCAATCGAATCTATCGCTTGTTTCGCCAACGGAATCCTTCCTTTACCGGAAAGGTTCATCTCATTGGCCACTCTCTTGGCTCGGCCATTCTCTTTGACATCCTATGCAGACAAAAAGAATTGAGCCCCGTGCCCAACTCCATCTGGCAGTCGTCTCTCGATGACTTGGCCTCTCCTGGTCAAGAGGATGGCAAAACGCAAGAGATTCAATTCGACTTTGACGTTCAGGATCTTTACTGTCTAGGGTCTCCTATTGGCCTCTTCCAAATGCTCAAAGGAAGAACCATTGCAGCACGTTCTACAGCCGCCCACCACACCGTTGACAAGAAGACCTCTATGCTGGATTACTTGCATGATCCATTTGGGCCATTTACCTTTGTTCCCAAAGACTCATTATCGTCCATCACCGGGCTTCCCTTGACCGTTTCATCCCCAAAAGTTGACCAGCTCTACAACATATTCCATCCATCCGACCCTGTTAGCTACCGCCTAGAGCCACTAGTTTCATCCACGATGAGTTGTTTGAAGCCACAAAATTTACCTTTTACAAAAAAGAGCTTGTTTGGCGCTGCAGCGCCGCAGGGTTTGAACCTGAACATTACAGATATTGGCGCTAAAGTGGGCCAAAGTGTGTCTGGGCTGTGGTCGAGTTTTTCTGCTGGCATCGCTACCAACATATTGAATCGCAGTCTCGGTCTTACACACGAAGACGTGTCGCGGATGGAGGCAAATCAACCCTATGGTGAGATTCCCAAGCCAAACAGTGGCCAAGTAGAAACCCTTCTCGGCTATTTTGAGCGGCGCAAAAAAGAAGTACAAGAAGACAATCGTAACGAAACATCTTCGACGCTGGACGATACACGGGCACAACAAGTGGAGGCAGAGGAAGCAAAAGTAATGGCCCTGAATAAGACGGGTCGTATTGATTACTGTATTCAAGAGAGTGTTCTTGATTTCAATCCAATCAATACTATTGCTTCACATATGGTATATTGGTCAGACGAGGACGTCTCCCACTTTATGATTGGGCAAATGCTTAAGTTGAAGAAATAGTCAATTACATTATTCTATTACCTTTTTTACATACTAATAAAGGCCTATAAGAAGATGGCGATAGGTGTGGATTTATGGTGGCATCCTTGTGGCCCATGACTTGCGTATCGTCGTAATCGAGGCAAGACCTCTCGATAGAGCACCTCCTGCGCTCGCTCCGCCTCTTGGCAAGCTACGAGGAGCTGGTAGTTGTTGCAATACTGGTCAATCGTTGGGAAAGAGTTGGGGCCATAAACAGATGCCATAAGCATAGCAGAGGTAGCGAAATGATTGCATGCATCCAGTGGTCTTCCTGTTTCTGGACGATATTTGTTCCAGCCTAGAAGGTATTCTATACTACCTGCAACGCAGGCAGCGAACCTGGAAAAGATTGCATCATCCATATCCTCTGTTTTTATCCCCCTGCAAGCATCTTTCATCTGCTGGACAACATCACCAAATTGATTTTTGCCAATATAATAATGAACTATTCGCCATGATCTCGAGAGCTCTTGTTGTGCTTCTTCCAAAGATCCCCGCGACAAGTGTAAATTGTACATGGAAGAGACGATCGTGGCCAAAGTCCCCGTAATACCCTGCTCTTTTTGCAGAGGTGAAGTGCTTTGAGGATTGTGACCTCGCTGGGAGTGCCTCTCGGCAAAGCGATCCTTGGCCACTTCTAGCAACCATATCGTCTCGATAAGATTCTTCTGGCTCAATTCGTATACATTGTTCATAACTTTTTCCAGTAGATTTTGTGGGTTGGCCGTACTTGTGCAAAGTTTGAGGCTCGTGGTTTGTTCTTTTTGTGATAGAATATATATAGATTGGTACATGTAGCACAGACCCTTTACAAAGTGCAGGAGGCTTTCGAGCTCTTGCTCCTGTAAAACTAGAGGTATCAAACCTTCAGCTCGGATCAAGAGGGTAGCTGTCAGGGCATAGTCCTCTGTTGCTTGTACCACAATCGAGGCTGCCATACTTAGCGCTGCAAATCGGAAGCTCGCTGATTCTATTGTCGTTGAAGGATCGTACAGACACCCACGCCTCATTATGGCTCGGGCTGTGTTCATTTGATTACATGGCTTTTGGTACCATTCTCTTTCAATCGGTAGAATCAACGTATTATATAGCAGAGTTGCTTTATTTAAGCGTGCAATTGTTTGGATAGGATTGGCCATTTTTTGAAGAAGCAAAAACAAAGTTAAGTGTTTAGATACATGAAGAGAAAAAGAATAGAGATAATGCTCTTGAGGGCTAGTTTATAGATTTTTTTATTTCTTTCATGGTGGGTTTCATTCAGCTTCACGTCTTTTCTGACGGGTTATGGTCTTATACCTGTTCATTGCACGCAATGCTTGCTGATCATCTAAATCATTGGACGGTAAGTTTGCACACTAAAAAAACCCCCAATCTGACATATATAGCTGATGATTTATAGGCAAAATTCACGCCAATGAATTTAAAAATCTATTGATTGGTGAAAATGGTTTAGGCATCAAAAAGACCAGTATCAGCTATAGCAGTCCATTGATCACCAACGGCCAATGCAATATCCTTTGCTGTCTGGCCAGACGTAGCGCGTAATGTTCGAATATCTATTCCTGATTGAGCCTCTGCTGGCCGTTGGATGTTTGGATAGGACTGCAGGAGCGCAGAAGGGAATGCCTCTAGTGGTGTGGTGGATGCGAGGAACAGAAGGACATAAGCGATTTCTAGATGATTATTGGCAATGGCAGAGTGCAGTCCTGTCGCCATTTGGTTCAGAGGGTCCTGGTAGCGGAGGAAGCTAGCGGCGTGGGATCGATCTTCGTCATAAAGCATTTCATAAAGAGATACAAGGCCTTGGGTGTCACCAATCTCACACATTGTCAAGAAGGCACGTTCCCGCAGGAGATCTGGATGGGTAGAGTAGTACGCCTCTTCAACAACACGAGCATAAATATCGTAGGCGTTGTCGATGCCGCTCTCATTGTGATAGCGGGTCAAGATTCGTGTAGGAGACGTAGACGTCCCTGGAGATGCAATTTGGGCCTTGCACTTTGGACATGACGTCGAAGCTGCTACGTCTTCTGCATTTTCCATGAAGCATTCCCTGCCAATGTTAGACTTTTAGTAGTCCTGGTTGTGAGAACAAAGGAGAGCAACTTGCCAGTGGAAGTGACAACCGCAGGACACCTCCAAGTCGTCAGGGATATCGGCACCCTGTTCATCGGGAAAAACCAGTTCATCTTCACAGAGAACACACGACATTATAAATTTATTTTGGAATTTGGAATTACTCTATGATAGCGAAACCCGCTCGTCAGAATCTACTAGTAGAAAAAATATGCACAAGCAGAAGGCACAGTGTAAAGGGAACAAGAATGTAGGCCATCCCAACAGCGCCATATCCAGAGGTGGAATACGCTGGTCATGACAAGAAAAATGTCAGGAATAAAGGCCTTTTATTCTCTGCCACCCGAGTGAGTCCAATACTTCATTGACATAAAAGTACAATAGAAATTGTGGAAGCCAGACGCAAAGAATGATGGCAGAGTATTGTTACATGGGGCATACTTACTTTTTCTTTTGCACGTAAAAATCCACCAAGATGGCTTGCAAGTTGCAACGAATGAAGAAAAACTGACAGACAAAAAGTCTTTTTTGGCTGCTTGCGATTTTTTTGCAGAAGACCCACTTTAGTCATCCCGGCAAGGCTGGACGCACGTGAAAATAGACGCGGCTGCTGGCCAATAATAGCGAACGAGCTGTTGCGAAAGTAAACAATGTGTATCGCTGTACCTCAGCCTTGCGAGATCATCGTGAACATTTCATAGTATTTGTATGAAAATCCATAGCAAAATCAACAACCGATAGAAAATATGCTCAGCTGGATGGTTGGGCGCAATGCGCACCTAGATGACGATACAACCCAGTTTGAGCCTGATACGCCTGGCCCAGTATTCGCAGCGCGTGCCTTTAAAAGTGCCATTTTCGGCACGCCTTCGCGGCAAAATGACAACGATGAAGCGCGTCTGGACGCTGCCTGCACGCCCAAGGGGATCCCAGGGGGTATTCTGCTGACGCCGGGGACGGCAACGGCGCGAGGGAAGCGTGTTTCTTTTGGTAGAGACGTCGAAGGAGGCAGTTTTGCAAGCCACGAGAGTCCCCTCTTCCCGCCACGCAAGTTCTCGGACATTCTGGAACGTAGTATTGAACGGAGTGCAGAGAGGAGGCGTCCCAAGACGAGCGAGCTCCTGTTTGACGACGATGTGGGCGATATGACTATTGATCTTAATGAGCCCCATTCCGAGTCTGGGCGGTACTGGAAAGCACAGTTTCTTCAGTACCAGGAGGATGCAAAGACGGAAATGGCCAAGCTTCTGCGGTACAAGAAACTGGCAAAGACATATGCAAAGAAGGGGACGGCGGCCGCGGAGATGGAAACGCGTCTTGCAGAGGAGAAGAAACGCGTCGTGGAGATGGAGGAAAAGATGACGGAGCTTGCCGGCTTGCTGGCAAAGAAGCGGCAGGGATCGGACCGGGACTACGAAGAGTGTCTCTCGAAACTGACGCGACAAACAGCCCTGGCCGTTCGGTACAAGGACCAAGTAGCCCAACTGGAGGAGGTTATCCGCGGAAGTTCACGCCAGGAAGACAGTCGAGACGAAAAAAAGGTGAGGAGGCTCAAGGACGAGCTTGCCAAGGCAGAGGAATCGGTGCTCAAGCAGCGTCGGGAGGCCGACCAGCTTGCCGTCGAACTCACGGCTGCCACATCCACCATTTCGTCTCTGAGGGCCAAAGTGGAAGCCTCGGAGAAGAGAGCTGCTCTGGCCGAGGAAGAGTGCAAGGCAAGGATACGGGAACGCGATGGGGCCCAGGAGAAACTTGATTCTCTCAAGGAGACGGTGAAACTCCGGTTGTCCGAAGCAGATGATGTGGTGCGACACAAAAATAAAGAGATTGACCGTCTGCAAAAGAAGCTGGCAAGTATAAATACAGAGCCAGAATTGCCTGCATTTCCATCCCTACCCATAACACCCCTCCTTCCGGAGATCACCAAAGCACCCCTGCCCCAGACAAGGCCAAAACCGTTCAAAATTGACCAGCGAGCTGCCGATGAAGCAGCCATTGCTGCTTCAAGGAGCATTCTGGAACAACGCCGTCTCGAAGCCTCACAGCGACTCGAGGCGCAACGCCTGCTCCAAACGCCCGTAAAGGACTTCAGGTATGCCAAAAGGCCTCCTAAAAGCCCCCTTTATGACGAAGATACAGTGACCGATGCTGTCTTCAAGGCTGCTGCCGAGGCGGCAGACGCAACTGCGCTTCTCCTCCCTACAGAACGGGCCATTGCCGCCGTCCAACGTATCGGCAAACGACGGACGCAACGTCGTCGGGATTTGGCAATAAAATAGGTAGCATACCAAGGGTTTTCATGTTTGTATCTAGGGAGAAGAGAGAAGAGAGAAGCGAGAAGAGAATAATACTAGTACCCTATGCGCCAACATCATAATAAATACAGTTGCCCGTCCGGAAATTATAAACAAATGCATGCCGGCCCTGCGTCCCAGCTTCATAATTGGCTCGCCATCTAAGCAGCATATCATGAAGCTCGCGTATATACTTGGTCTCCACCTGGCTAACGCTCTGCTCCAGCTGGCGCCATGAATCTGGCTGCGAAAGCTTTGTCGAGCGGATTTGATCCACAACATGGTCCGTCGTCTCAACCGCTGCAATCGGTCCCGATAAAAAGGACTGCACCAATTGCGACGCACTTTGCTGGGCCTGTTCTACCACCGCTTGGCGGTTGAACTTTTTGCTCCGTGTGCCACCCACCAATACACGCACCTCTTGTGGTTCTGCATCAGCAGACTTGTCCCCCAAGACTATACCACTAGGGCCAGCGCTACCCCCCGCTTCCGAGGGCGACACTGCCTTCATGATAGCCCGGGCCGAGTCCCGCTCCCGCATTTCTCCACGAAGCCAGGTTAGAACGCGCGAATACGGAACCTCTACATCTGCTGCCGAGCTCGGCAGCATCGACCGAATCTTGGCCACATTATCCTGCTTGACAATCACTACCCAGGCATGTCCCTCGTCCCTGTTCTTCAACAGCAACTCTTCCGTCGACCGGGCGTCCCCTGCAAGCTCTGCACTGATGTCATTCGTCCAGAGAGTCCGCAACAGCTCTACGCCAACAGTCCGTAGAATATCTGGATCAAAACTCGCAACAAGCACATCACACCTTGACACTGACTGCTCCTCTTGTGCGCGCGCCTTCAACCTCGGCGGCGCTTGTGCAAGCTTTTCCCAGTTCAGACTGAAGCCAACAGCATGACGTTCGTCAGAAAGAGTAGTTCCACCAGCCCTGGGTGGCCGATGGGCCTTGATCAAGCTATCATAGCGACCACCAGCAGCAAAGATATCCTTTACCTTTTTATCCACAAGACAACTAAACATGATGCCTCCCCTGAAAAAGGACTCATTCCACGTATTCAATGGGCAGATGTACATCTTGTTCGACATGCCCATTCGCTGGCAGTACTCGTAGACGCTGCGCAAATGTGCAAGTGTTCCGGATATACGCTCAAACATGCCCGACCCAGAAAGTAGGGCTTTCAGTTTAGCAAATGCCGTCTTTGGCGAGTCACGAAAGTCAAACTTCTGCAACTGGTCAATGCTCGTTGACGAAGCCCCAACAAGAGGCGACCGCAACTCGACCTTTATCTTTGACCATGTCATGCTATGGATATTCAGACGGCTCAGGACATCCACAACCGCCCGTCGAGTCGAGTCAGCCACGCCACAATAGTCAAAAATAACATCTAGCAGACAGGAGTGACCCAGCTGAAAACACATTGGACTGGCCCTGAGTGCAGGAAACGCTACAGTGATCTCGTCAATCACTTTGATTACTTCGGCCTCTCGCAGCGCCAAATCAAGCGTATGAGACGTGACCAGATCAAAGTCGACAAGGCCAAACCGGTTTGGCTGACCACCACCAGGCCGATCGCGGAAAATACTTCCAAAAGCGTATGTTTTGGACGCCAGATTGCCCCCTGGGCCATTGGGACTTCCAGCTGTTACATTTCGCGCCAATGCACGGGCGTTTCCCATTGTTATATCAAACGGCATCTGGAGTAGGTTCCCTTGCTTATCCAACAATTGAACAATGTTGGATGTGCCATACATGGACGACTTTGGGAACAAGGACGTCGATTGAGACGCTTCAACAGCACCGTGGCGGCGGAAAATTGCCACTAGTGTATCTTTGACAGTTTGCTGCCGGAGTAAATCCTGAGAGCTCGGAAGGCCATGGGACTGTGACATATCCCAAGCATAGTCCTTGGCCTGCTCAACAGGGCGTGCAAATAAAATAGACAGCATCTTTTGATAGTACGGGGACGATGGGTCAGATATTTCAGCCAGAGCATGGCGAATTGTCTCGCTTTCAAGTTGGACAGGAAGCTTTCCACTCTTGACCAATGCCGCCGCAGAAAGACGCTTCTTGGGATCATGCGTAAGTAGCGACTTGATGATATCCATGGCCTGGGCTCGATCTGGACGGTCAGGGCGGTCCTTTGCACGGAAATCTGCAGGGATACAAGGCGGGTTTGCACGGAGCTTGGTGAGCACATCTGCCCGCTCCATTCCCAGCATAGGGGGATAGCACATCTCAAAAAACATGACGCCAAGAGAGTACATGTCAACCTTTTCCGTATACGAGCCGCTCCCCCCTGAGCGGACTTCTGGGGCGACATAAACTGCTGTGCCAATACTCCTCGTTTCATCGTCAAGATGACTGGAAGACATGACACGGTCAATACCACCCGCTACGAGCCCACCGAGCTGGCCAGTCGTGGCTAGGCCAAAGTCACCAATTTTCACATTGTTGACACCATCTGAACCGCCACCAATAAAAATATTCTCTGGCTTCAGGTCGCGATGGACAATTCCAAGACTATGAATATGCGCCAAACCCTCCAGAAGCTGTCGGAAAAGACGCCATACTTCCTGCATATCCTTTTCCAGATTCCGCTGAATTAAATCACGCAGTGACTATATCTCGTTAGCAATGAAGACTTCAAAGGCAAAATAAACACACCCTTTTCTCACAGTATTCCATAGAGATGTACATAATCACACGGCCCTGGCGATGGCTGGTTCGCCTCGTCCGATTTTCTGTCAATACAGTTAGATGATCCCTAGTCTGCGTTGCCTTCGAATCTTCAGATGTGGAGTATATGGCCTCGTCGTCATCGTCACTCTCACTTTCGGACATTTCGCCATCACTCTCGCTATCATCACCAAATGGAACATGGGGATAACGGCCAGAGGACAAAAAATCCAGGCCGCCAGACTGTGTAAATTCGATTTGAACACCATCATAGTCATCATTCAAGTTTTTGGAAGTTTTCTTGGAGTCATCGAAAGAGCCCTCGGATTCGCTCGAGCCTTCCTCGAGATCAAACTCGGAATTGGAGTTGCTTCGTCCAGGGTAGTTGTACTCTTCCTCCAGCCAGGCATTGTAATAGCGGACAACAGATGGATGGCTCAGCTGGGAAAGAAGCCGGACCTCTTTCAAAATGTCAGTGACTGTCAGCGTGTCACTCTGGTCAATAGTAATTTTTTTGATGGCATACACCTGCCCATCAAGCTTCTTCCGAGCCTTGACGACCTCGCCGAATCCACCTTTTCCCAGTCGGCCATCTACAAAAAAGTCCTCCCTGAACCGGGACATGCGAGCAGGACCCTGTGGCCGTGGTGTTTCAGAAATGGAGTCACGACGAAGCTTTGCAGGCGTTTTTGTTGGTAACGAAGCCATACTAGTCTCTAAGCTAGGGGGATCGCTTGCTAAGATGGGTGCGTCCGTAGCAAGAAACTCGCTGGAGCTAAGATCAAACGCTCTCGGTCTCTTTTTCGGACTGGAGAGGAACAGCTTGTACACCAATTCCTCAAGGGCGTCAGACATACTATATGCTTCCATCAAGTCCCGTGGGGATTGGTACTTTTGCGGCGCATCCAAGCCGAAAATCATCTGGAGGAAGACAACGCCAAAGTCCCAAATATCTGTTTTTGCAGTGAACTCGGGGCGAGAAGCACCAGCAATTTCAGGGGCCAGCCAGTACGTGGATCGGGCAGTTTTGGGAACAGTCTTTGAAGGGGACATGATAGCATGCATCGCCATCTGGTACGCTGCATCTGCCAGCTTGGGGATAATATCTCCAGATGCATCTCGGACAAGCACAACGTTACTAGGATGTATATCTTCATGCACGACACCGTGACCATGCAGGTATTCAAGAGCATCTAGCATGTCACGCGTCCAGGATCGCACACGGTTCACTTCCAAATGACCGGCCAGCTCAAGAAAGTCTTCGAGGGACCCCCTGTCGGCTAGCAGAGTGAGAGTGCTAACGGACCAGGATATCTTTTGACTGTTGTCGTCTTCCTCCCGATCAATACGAAAGTCTATAATGTCGAGAATGTTGCGGTGGGTCTTTTGTCTTCGCAAATTCTTCAGGAGCTGCAGCTTTGTTTCCAGAGACTGCATCTTCTTGACGGCACCGATGGACTCTTGCTTTTTCCATTGGAGACGGGTCTGCTTCAAGGCCATGCTTTTCGGCGCATTGGTATCGGGTCTATCAACAAAGACTGGATGCACTATGTACACTTGTGAAAGGGGGCCGTTATGCAAAAGGAACCGGCCTTGGATAGCTTCCACCGCAATTTTATTGCCAGCCAAGTCGGTGACCTCGCATGGCTCATCAAATTCAAACTCGTCGTCGCCACTGTTGTGTCTCTTTTGTTTCTTAGGCTTTGTGTTTTTTAGTGACTCTTCTTTGGCAATCGAACGCTGTCTTTCACGCTCAAGCTCTACCAGTTGGCTCAGTGCACGCTCTTCTTCTCTTGAGGCCAGCTCTCGCTCCTTAGACTCTCTTTCCTGCTCATTGCGGGCTGCTTCGGCAAGACTAGCCTCGTGGGCGACCCGTTCTTCTTCCAAGGAAGGAATGCTTATTCCCTTTGCTTTTTTCTCTGCAGCTTCGTCCAAGACCTCGCGGATGCCTTCTACGAGCTCCATAACCATCTCGGACTCCTGGACAGCCAGCTCTTTGGCACGAGTCTCCATGAACGCCCGAGATTTGTACAGAGTCGAGGCTGGCAGCTTGTCGCCCTTGAGGGACAGCAGTGGCACGGATTTGGGATATGTCGCAGTCATGACGACACTGAGTGTGGCTGCCATACTGTCATCGTCTGCGGCCTTGATGGAAATGCTAAATGCTGGTTCTTGTTTTTTCCAGGCCGAATGGCCCGTGTTTGTTTCCTGAAAGTCTTCAGAGTACATGGACCGAAGCACGGTTATTTCGTCTGCTTGTCGTTCTTCATACTGGCTCATCAACTCGGTTGGACTGCAAGTGGCCACAATGGGTTGCACAGGCAAGGCCTGTTCCTCTTTCTTGGAAGTGGGCTTTTTGCCCATTGTCTCAGTCAATTTCACAGCGTTGCCGTGAATTTAGACAGAGAAGTCCATAATACTGTAGGAGAATACTAGAATAATAGAATGAAATCGGAAAGGAATGCCTGGTTCTGATATATTCACTGTGTTTAGGCCAAGCAGCTGCCCAAAAAGATAGAAATGTCGTCGTATGGACACACTGGGCCAGGTACGTGCATGGGCACACTGTTTAATGCATGTCATTTGTGATTGATCACCGGTTAATGCATATTTGCACATGAGTTTATGAAGTCCAAGTACTTTTATTGTGAAAGGGCATTTGTGCCCATCGGCAAGTCTTTTCTACAATGGAAAGGCACTCGCTTATTCCTCATCCTCGCCCTCGTCCTCGCCGACAACGTTGAAGAACTTGAGGACGTACTTGCCCTTGTTCATGGACACAACACGGATCCAGTCACGGAGCTGCATCTTCTTCAAGAACTTCTTGGTGAGGTACTTGAGGTAGCGGCCCGAAAAGGCAATGTTGGCCGTGACAGTAATGACACCCTCAGCAGAGGCCTTCACAGTGACATTATCACCAAGATTGTTGACGCGGCCATCAACCTTGATGTGGTCCACGAGGAACTTCTCAAAGGCAGCAGCATCGAGAATCTTGTCCTTGGCAGGCTGCGTGGCGTCAATGGTGAAGGTGCTCACCTGCTTGCTGGTCTTCTATTTCAAAACTTAGCCTACTGTAAAACAGCAAAGCGGTTCGTTTTGGTTCCATCTACTTACGGTACGGGGGGCCATTTTGAGGAATTGATTGAAAGATCTGTTCGCAAAGAAGTGAAATCCTACGACGATGTTTGACAAGAGACTGCGAGCAGCACTGGCGAAAAAGGTTTGCGATGCTAGTGCGCCCCACTCTCAGCAATTTCGACGTCGCATCAGGGCTTGGTCACGTGGCTCTAAATCACGTGCGAGTGGCGAGGTACGCTCGGCTGGTACATCTCGGGTGCGGGCCAGACGCGTGGGGCGCCTTGGGTGCGACGCGTCTGCCTTCGCCATGAGAAGGAAAAGGAGCCTCACCATTTGCATCACGCCAAAATGGCAAGCAACTTTGAAGACTATGAGAGCGATGATGAATTCGATGAAAACGTGCGTATTTTCCTCGCGGGAATGCTTCTAACGGACGCAGTTTTACAAAACACAGCGAGATGCCCTGTTGATTGCAATTGACGTGAGCAAGTCCATGCTCGAGCCGCCGCTAGCAAGCAACGTCAAGAAGGCAGATGTCAGCAGTGCCCTGACGGCGTCTTTGCGATGTGCCTATCAGATTATGCAGCAGCGGATCATTTCCCATCCAAAGGACCTCATGGGCATTCTTCTCTTCGGCACAGAAAAGTCCTGTGGCGATGAAGCTGATTCTGCAGAGACTGTACGCCCGTTCCCTCACTGCTACATGCTCATGGACTTGAGCATCCCATCTGCAGACGACGTCAAGGCTTTGAAAATACTTGTCGAAGAAGGCGAAGACCCCGAGGGAATCCTGCAGCCCAGTGAAGACGCTGATTCTTCAATCATTGCCACGATGCTCTTCTGTGCCACACACTCCTTCAATACCCATGCCCCAAACTTTGGCTCGAAACGGCTCTTTATCATTACAGACAACGATAGCCCCCATGGAGGCGATTCAGCCATCCAAAACGTAACATCTGTCCGTGCCAAGGACCTCTATGACTATAATATCCAGATCGATCTTTTCCCTATCAATCGTGGAGACCACGTCTTCCAGGTCGCCATGTTTTACAACGTATATTTCTCCTTCACAGCAGAAAGATGCTAATCTCAGGACATCATCTACCGGGATCCTACAGCAGAAGCCGGCTTCCCTCACGATGTCACGCCTGCCTCAAGAGGAGATGGCTTGACGCTTCTGTCTTCTCTTCTTTCCAATATTAGCTCTAAACAATCACCTAAACGTGCCACATTCTCCAACATTACCTTTGAAATTGCCCCAGGCCTCTGTATATCCATCAATGGATATATCCTCCTGTACAAGCAGAGACCTTCCCGCACAGCTCATGTCTTCATGGGAGATGACGTACCTCAAATTGCCCAAGGCGAGACTTCACGCATCAACGCTACCACGGCAGAGACGGTGGAGCCCAAAGATATCCTACGTGCATACAAGTTCGGTGGTGGCTTTATTGCCTTTACCGAAGAAGAACGTCTTCAATTCCGAAAATGGACGTTCCCAGAAAGTTGGAAAAACAGGGGTCTTCGGATTATTGGGTTCAAGGACCGGGCACTGATTCCCCCTTGGGCTGGTGTGAAGCCATCGACGTTTATTTTTCCCAACGAAAATGGATATACGGGATCCACTAGGGTCTTCTCTGCACTCTGGAGAAAATTAATGGAAGCAAACAAGGTGGCCCTAGCCTGGTTTGTCTCCCGTTCCAATGCAAAACCTTTGCTCGTTGCCATTATGCCTACCCACTGGGTTTCTCGTGACGACGACGAAAACACTGAGATCGACGCGGAGACATCAAAAAAGCAGCCGTTTGATCTCCCCGATGGGCTATGGCTTTACCAATTGCCCTTTGCTGAGGACATTCGGTCAAATAAAGAGCCTCTTGACGCACCCATCAACGTTCCAGAAAAACCGGTGGAGCTATTGAAAACGGTGGTCGAAAACTTAACACTCCCGAATCAAACATATATGCCTGCAAAATATCCTAATCCCTCACTACAATGGCATTACAAAATTTTGCAAGCCATTGCCTTGGAGGAAGAAATGCCAGAGCAAGGCGTAGATGCGACGATGCCAAAGTACAAAAGTATGATGAAACGGGTGGGGGGCACCATTCAAGAGATGAACAAAGAACTTGATCAACAAGCCCAGGAACTTATGCGCTTGCGAGTTACGACGGGCCCCAAACGGGAGTATGATGGTGACGATGATAAAAAGGGTCTTTCAAAACGACCCAAGTCCGAAAAGGTCAAGAGTGAAGTACAGACGGGAATTGCTAGCATTTCGGATGCAGAATTACGGAAGCGGATTGAGAATAACAAGCTGGATAGTCTAACAGTGGTACAATTGAAGGCTCTCCTTGTTGCCAAAGGCTTGCCGACACTAGGGAGGAAGGGTGAACTGGTAGAGAGGATTGAGCAATGGGCTGATAAGAATATATAATGGTTGACGATATAAATATACTACGTGCAGAAAAAGAAAGGCTATGGTTTGATGGCAAACTTTGACATGGCTCGTAACCGGGCGCCGTAAAAGTAGAGGAACCAGATGCCCAAAATGCCAATGATGGAAAGGCCACCAAGCAAAGAGGTGCCGCGGCCAATGCCCAAGTTCATGTAAAGGGGCCGTCCGAAAAGGATCGCGCCAGTAGCAAAAGCGGACCTGAAAAAGTCATTTGCCGCAAAAAGACTGGCAGCATATTGCTGGTAGCTCATGGGAACATAAACAAAAATGCTTTGCATGTTAACAAAGGATGAGGAGCCGAAAATGACAATGCCAATGATGGGAGCAATCCAAGGAACACTTGGGGCATTTTCACCAGTCCAGGCAAATATGAAAAGGCCGATAGGGGGTCCAAACGACGCGATGAGAGAGGGTGTTAGGCATTCTTCATTGGGAGGTGCCGTGCCTGTGGCTGCGATGCGGCGGCCTATGAGAAAGGCGAGGAAGCTGTAAATGGTAGCACCAATGAGGCATGCCACGAGGAAACATAAAAAAACAAGACCGAGCGAGCCACTGGACATGTTGTATTTGTTCATGAAGACGAGCGGAAATGCTTCGAAGAAAGAGTAATAGATGCCGTAGATGATGGCAGTATATATTTGGACAAAGAGGATAGCAGGGTCCTTAATTGTAATTTCCATTGGTTTGATGAGAGCATCAACAAGAATAGCCATGGCTCTTTGTCGAGGTGTTGACGCTGGAGCACCATCGATTTTTTTCTTGTACTCTTCAATTTCACTAGGGGCAAGAAAGCGATCAGAGTCTGTAATTTTGCGAAGGCGTCTGGCACGTTTGAGTAATATGGACGGTGTAGAAGTTTCCGGAAGAAAGATAACCATGAGAAGGGCACATGGCGCAGCTGACCAGAAGACCTCAAGCATCGACCAGCGCCATCCCTCAGCGGGGACCGAGTAGCCCGACAAGAGGGGACCGATGGCGGGTGCGCAAAAAGCGGCACTGACCCAAGCAATAATAGCATAGGGGAGATGGGTGAGGGAAAAAAGGTCGCCCATGGTGGCTCCGCCTGATGCTAAACAGGGCGAGCCAAAGAAGCCTTGAAGGAAGCGGAGGAAGACGAAACCACCAAAAGCGCCACTGCTATATCCGCCAAAAAGATTTCCATAGGCCAAAGAGGTTGGGAGGGAGAATATGAAGAAGAGAACAATAGTGATAATATAGACCGGGTTACGGCCAATGGCGGGTATTTCCGACAGAGGGCTGAAGAGAAGGGGACCAACACCGTAGCCAAGGACAAACATACTGAGGCCTAGAGCGGCTTTTGTGCTGTTGACGCCAAATGTTTCCATGACACCTTGTTCTGAATTTGTGTAGATGGCAGAGGACCAGTAAACAACGAGGGTATAAAAGACAATGATGAAGGCGACAAAAGACCGAAAAGGTGTGGACCAGTTATGAGGGTTGTCTTTGTCATGTTGTGAGTACCAATCGACAATAATGACTGGTGGTGTCGTCTTTCCATCTGGTGTGATGGGGGCTATTGTACGAGGTACAACTGTGTCTATTGGTACCGGTATGGCTTGGGCTCTTTCAAGATCGTGAGTGTCTTGAGCTGGAACAACAGTGTCTTCACCAGAGGACCTTGACGAAGGGGGTATGAGTGTGATTGTTTTTCTTTTTTCAGGTAGGGACAATGGCTGTGTGTTTTCCTTTGGCGGAGGGCATTTTTGACGGAGAGTGCGTTGTGTGCCGGTTTCAACGACCTCAACTTCATCATCAAGGATTTTTTGCCAAAGAGGGGGGATTTTAAAATCAGTTTGCTCTTCAGGATACTTGAAGGTATGCCCTTTGGTGATGAGCCTCGAGATGATGCCCACAACCGTATCTCTAAAAATGGACATGGTGAAAAGAGAAAAAAATCGTCTTGAAGGCTGACTGAACGAAAGGAATAAGCATTTTTATAAATAAAATCTAAAAATGTATACCAAAAAATTTGTGCCATCAGTATGTGCTATAAACATTATATTTTTATGTCGTCTCCCTCTATTTTTATTTTACGATCGATGTTTCGGAACACCGGTAGATGTTTTGATAGTGCGTCACAGAATGTAAATGGAAAAAAAACACTTTGCCGCCATTATTTTCTTTTTGTAGCTTAAAACATGCTGTTTCAACTTTCCAGTGGAAATCTCTTCGCTGTCAATGGAAAAATCCATTCTATTTATACCAATGCATACGCAGACGATTTATTTCAAAGTGATTTCAACTTTATGGCGGCTGGACGTCGATTTTTTACGATGACTTTCATTGGATGCTCGCCATCGACATGAAGCCTGTGATTTAATCTTCCATTCAAAAAGCTTTATACCTATGGATTGAAAATAGATTGTCAAAGAATGTGATAGAATGACGGAGTTTTTTACTCTAGGCCTTTTCTTAACTTTTTCCTCATTTTGACAAGGCCTATGACATCAACTATACGTCGTGATGTTTTGCGTTGTACTTTGGGACATGAAGAGCTTCTTCAGACCCAACTCCGGCGGAGATCGAGTTATACATATATCACATGTTTTTACAAATCCTTAGCTTATTTTTTTGCCCTGGTGGAGACACCAGATGAAAAATATCAAGAGTTTTTATATGTATGTATTAAAAAAACAGCCTTTTTGTCCAGACAGCTGTCCCTGCACTGACGGCTCCAAGCCTTCTGCTACTCTGCTCCCAGACCTACGTCGCTAATGCGTATCAGGCACCTCAAAATAGACCGCCAGTGGCCCAGCGCTGTCAGTACTGTCATAAGACACATATGTTTCACAAGGGGCACCGTTTCTGTGACATGTCAGCGGTTTACTATGGCAGTATATATGACATGGTTTACAGTGATTCCAAAAAGGTTCTTTCTCCAATTCGAGCCCAAAAAGCAAGCGTAAAATAAGAGGTGGGGAATAGCCACCCCCCCTGAACTCTAAACGGAACAGCGCGTAGCGGACCATCAAGTCTGGGTGAAGCACGCCAGCCCAAACTAAGAGCCCGCATACTCCCAGTTTGTTCAGATGCCTATAGCAGCAGTCTGCAACTGCAGGGCGTTGGGCGGCAGGACCCACAGCAGACAGCCATCATCATGAGGGGCATATCGCTTACATAATATGCCTTAAGCTGTCCCGTCGACCTCGGAGTCTCATGCTCCGCCTAAATGTGTTGAGACTGAATGTGATAACTAGAATAAATACCCATAGTTGCAATACAAATCTGCCCAACTCTTATAACTTTGAATAATGATTACGAATATTGCTCTCTTGGGGGCTGGCATTTTTGCCAAAGAACGTATGCCTCTGTAATCCATAATGAAGGAAGAGTGCTAACTTGCAATGCAGAGCAACTGCCTGCCATCAAGGCGTGCTCTAGTCTCCGTCTAGTCGCTGTCTACTCTCGCTCCAAGTCATCAGCAGAGAGCTTTGCCGCGGAAGCAAAGAAGAAGGGCCTTCCCGAGCTAGATGTGTACTATGACGTCCCTAAAAAGGCCGGCCGCAGCATGGCAGACTTGCTGAAGCGTCCTGATATTCAAGCCGTGTCCATTTGCTTGCCTATTGGCACACAGTCGAGTGCCATCCGCGCTGCTCTCCTTGAGAGAAAGCATGTCATCAGTGAGAAGCCCATTGCTGCTACAGTTGCCGATGCGCGAGCTCTCATCAAGGAACACGCAGCCCTTCCCCAGCCTCCTGTCTGGGCTGTTGGCGAGAACCATCGATTCCATGAATCTCTTCATGCTGCTAAATGCGATCTCAAGAACATGGTGACCAAAGGCGCTAAGCTTGTGACTTTTTCTCTTGAATTCAACAAACGCATTGATGCTGAGAATGACAAATATTTCCAAACCCCTTGGCGTAAAAATCCGACACATCCTGGTGGCTTTCTGCTAGATGGCGGTGTCCACTTTACGGCTACCTTACGGGCTTTATTGGAAGCTACAGAGACGACACCTGGGGAAAACTCTATTGTAAAAGTTGTTGGTACCATGGAACAAATTCAAGAATACCTTCCACCTGCCGATACAGTACACAGCATCGCCATCACCCGCAATGGACGAAGTGGCTATGTAAATATGTGCTTTGCTACCGAATTTGGTGAGCCTTTTGCCATTACAATCACCACCACCAAGGGCCATCTCACATGGCGTCCGGACTCTGTCCATAGCACTGATCTTGAAGACGATGGCTCCACCTCTGAAACTACTGTCAGATTTCCTTTTGGTGAGCCAGAGTGTCCCATCGACCAATCTACCGGCGTACGGGCCGAATTTGCCGCATTTTCTGCGAGCATAAAGACTGCCCATCCAACTGTAGATAAACGCCAGTCGCCCCGCGAAGCATTACAGGATTTGGTTTTACTAGAGTCCATGTTTGACTCTGGTGCTGCGAATGCAGCTGTTGTTGATGTGGCCCAAGAATAAATTATAAAAAAATTACGAGGTGAAAAATACATTCATGTACGAAATATGGGCTAGTTTTTGAATTCCTTTCCACGGTCCTCAACGTCGGCCGCGGAAAGAATAAAGCCGACAAGGGCGTCCGAAATCCCTTCATTCGCACGAAGGTAGGCTGCCACTAAGTCGTTTCCGTTGGTAATACCGCCTATACATTAGCATACAGCACATGGTAGTAGTATTATAAATTGTCCTTACCACTGCTCCAGAAATGGCCATCTTTTTCCCAGCGATAGCGGTCTCCGATCAAGTTTGCCTTTGGGAATGTTTCGATAAGCTCTGCCTGGAGATGGCGTGGACCGCAGACGTTTCGCCCATCTAGTAAGCCAGCCTTGCCGCAAAGGAATATGCCTGTGCAGATGCAAAGGATATCGGTCTTGGCCTTGTCGTGGAGACGCAAAAACTCGAGGCCATCCTTGTCAAAGGGCTGGTGGTAGTCTGGCCCAGGGACAATAAGAACATTGAGCTTTCCAGGCTGTACCTCTGGGTCATTAAAATCGTGTGTTGGAACGCCAAAGAACTCGGCCGTAAACGTAATTCTCTTCTCCTTGAGGGCTGCTGGTGTTGTGATGTAATGTATTTTGACGGAAGGGGCATTGAAGGCGGCAATTTGCTCTTCAGGGAAGCCGCATGCCTCGAGGTATTCGGCAGAGAGCATGCCAAAGAGGTCCACGCAGGCCATGTCCAAGAGCTGGACGGTGGCGGGAAGAAAGACGCCAACAGTGAGTGTGGATTTGGGAGTATACATGGTAAGAAGTTGTATGATGATAGAATATTAGGAAATGGGTACGGTATTTATATCTCGATTATAGTCTTACATAAAAAGGCACGTCGCACAGTATATTGAACCGAGTCCGAGCTCCGACGTGGTCATATGATGAATGCTACAACAAACCCTCGGAGAGTTGTTATGAACGCCGAGCATGGACGAATAATCCTTCTACAACAGAATGATTTTTTTCAGGTTGCAGAAGAATCAAATAGACGGATGCCTAGACGTATCGATTTGATGATGGTGAATCATGGCAACCCAAAAGGCCAGTATGTACTTTCTACCAAAAAAATCTATCAAAGGTAAAGATGGGTAAAACAAATTGCATATTACTATGGACGTGATTCCCCATCGGGACTTATTCAAAGATTTATTTATAGTGAGCTGATGTTGAGCTCTAGTTCGGACTTCATAATCCCAATGCCGATTACAACGGCACCAGCAAATAATGCTTAGTAAGAGGTATGTAGAGAGAATGCTTTAATTTAGCAGCGCGCTTGTTTGTGGCTGGCTTCCTTTTGCAAAGGATGCTGTTAAGGCCAGCCCTAAACCATGATGTCAATTTTTGGAAGGATTTTCGATGGGGCAGTTTTGCACCGCAAGTGGGTCTTTTCAAAACTTGCGCACGAAGAACAGTCAGGGCAGAGCCAATTTTAATCATTGGAAGGCCTTCAAGGGCCTTTCGTGTCCTCGGCTTCTACGAGCTCTATGATGCGCTTGCCGTTATAAGCATCCTGGATTATGGGAAAGCTAGCATGGGAGATTGAAAACTATTTTATTGAGGTAAAATGGTTGAATATATGCTGAGCAAGATGCCAAGTTGGCAACAGAAAAGACAAGAAACAGCTATTCTTCTGCAATGAGTCAGGGGTATTTTATTTCATTTTCAATATCTAGTGGAGGCTTAAATGACACAGCAACAGAGGCTACCCATGTGCCTCGTCCAACAATTAGTCGCCGTATGAAGTCAGAGCTTTTGCGACGGAGATGATTGGCAGTAGTAAGGAGACTGATATGTCGAAAGACGGAGAGAGTAACGTAGAACCTCTTACTAAAGACGGAGAGAGTAACGTAGAACCTCCTCCTAAAGACGGAGAGAGTAACGTAGAACCTCCTCCTAAAGACGGAGAGGAGAGTAACATTGGGAAAAATTTGGCCGAGTAGCCTTCTGAGGCGCAACAAAGATGTGATGGCTCAGAAATGCAAGTCTATAGACGCCAAAAGTGTCAATGACGCGAAGGCGGCTGTCATCGACGCATTTTTCCGTGACAAGATGTGTCTTCCGCAGTTTGACGACATTCCTGCCCGCAACAGGTACAATGTGGACGTTCGGCTCCGGGTGTAAAGAGGCCCAATATGTAATTGCGCCTAAAAACAAACAAGCGGAGAAAGTTCGTTGGAAACCGTATTTAGACCACAGTGGTTGAGTGCGTCTCGGCAAGCGGCAGATCAATCCCTCCCTTGGTCGTTTTTAAGGGGAAATCACTTCAGCAACAGTGGTTCCCGCCCAGCAGCGCCAGATTCAAGGGGTGGGAGTTTGTTACGAGCGAGAAGGGCTGGTCTAGCAACGAAATTGCGGTGAGATGGCTGGAAAAGCTCTTCATCCCCTTCACCAAGCCGAAAGACCCCACGAAAACTCGGCTTCTGATTGTGGACAACCACTCGAGCCACATATCAAACGCGTTAATAGCTAGATCTCAAAATAAAAGACTAAATACGGCGATCCAATCGAGCTTCGGCTCTTCACACGAGCCATAAAAAACGGGTTCGAGGAGATTACATGACCGTTTTCTAGCACAACTTGAGGCAAAAAAGCAGGCTTCTTCAGATTCCAATGACACAGCCGCAAAATATAAAAAAGCGCCCGGCTAGGCCGACGCGGCCTATACGGACCAAGCTCCGCAACAGGCCCCCCGAAAGTCCTCTTGATGTCGACTTCGGATGTCCAGTTCCTTCTAAAATTTTGAAATATGGGGCAGTCACGTGCGCTTACATATCAAGGAGGGGCTTTCAAAAGCAGGATTGTTGTTGGAGTATGTATGATACTACATACCTGGCATTTTCAAGTGAGCCCTGTTGTATAGATGTTTCCATATCAAAAGAGAAGAACGTTTTAGGAAAGAAAAAAAGCCAATGATTATAATTTCGAATCATGCATTTGATTAGCTTCAATGCGTGGTTTTTTGCTATGAATGTATATGAACACGATAGAGTTGCTGCGGTTTTATTTCGAAAGCTACAAGAGCCTTTTCATGCATGGCCATTTCGTTTCATTTTATTCTTTCAAAGCAGCGAAATTTTACTCTCACAAATTGTACCATATTGCAAAGAAAATATATTCATATTATCATTCATTATTATTGTTATTCCCCCTCATACATGAAAATTCCATCATAAAGTAAATAAAAAAACAACCGAGGATGTTTTCTTTTTCGTAATAACAGACAGCAAAAGGACTGTACCATGAGATAGCATCCATGCTGTGCTATGCATAAACCGTCCTAATGTACGGATGCTGAGCAGCCGGGACGTTAGTTTTTCACCGCAAACTTTGACATGGCTCGTAGACGTGCACCGAAAAAGTAAAGAGTCCAGATACCCAAAACACCAATGACGGAAAGACCACCGAGTAGTGAAGTGCCACGGCCAATGCCCAGATTTAAATACAGCGGGCGACCAAACAAGACAGCACCGGTAGCAAAAGCAGACCGGAAAAAGTCATTGGCCGCAAAGAGACTCGCAGCATATTGTGGATAGCTCAGCGGGACATAGACGAAGATGCATTGCATAATGACAAAGACCGAGCCACCAAAAACGACAATGCCAATGGTGGGAGCAATCCAAGGAACCTTTGGGGCATTTTCACCAGTCCAGGCAAAGATAAATAGACCAATGGGAGGACCAAAGGCAAAAATCATTGCTGGGATCAAACGCTCTTCATTCCGAGGAGGAATGCCCGTAGCCAAAATGCGACGGTTGATAACCAAGGCAATGTAAGTACAGTAAATGGCGACACCAATAATACATGCCACAAAGAAACACAAGAAGACAATACCGAGCGAGCCGCTTGACATTTGGTAGCGGCCCATGTAGACAATAGGGAATGCCTCAAAAAAGGAGTAGTAAATGCCGTAGATAATAGCCGTGTACACTTGGACAAAAAGAATGGCGGGGTCCTTGATGGTGATTTCCAGAGGCTTGATCAAGGCATCGACGAGGATATTCATGGTCCGGCGTGCCTTTGTGGGAACGGGACGTCCCTCTATCTTGTCCTTATAGTGCTCAACCTCATTAGGGGCGATGAAGCGGTCAGAGCCTGTGACCCTGCGAAGACGCTTGGCACGCTTGTACAGAATGGAAGGCGTGGATGTCTCTGGCAAAAAGACGGTCATTAGAATAGCACATGGTGCAGCAGCAAAGAGAATCTCCAGCATGGACCAGCGCCATCCCTTAGCCGGAACCGAGTAGCCCGACAGAAGGGGACCGAGAGCAGGGGCACAAAAGGCGGCAGAAACCCAGGCGACGAGGGCATAGGGGATATTGATCCAAGAGAACAAGTCGCCCATGGTGGCACCACCCGATGCTAGACAAGGAGAACCAAAGAAGCCTTGCAAAAATCGTAAAACGATGAAGCCACCAAAAGCACCACTGCTAAAACCACCAGCAAGATTGCCGTAGGCCAGAGCTGTGGGAAGAGAGAAAATGAAAAAGAGGATGATGGTGACAATGTAGACGGGGTTTCGTCCAATGGCAGGAATTTCAGAGAGAGGACTGAAGACAAGAGGGCCAACACCATAACCAAGGACAAACATGCTGAGGCCGAGGGCAGCCTTTGTGGTACTGACACCAAAGGTGTCGATGACACCTTGTTCAGAGTTTGTGTAGATGGCAGAGGACATGTAGACGACAAGGGTGTAAACGCCAATGATCAGACCGACAAAAGTGCGGTAAGACGTGGCCCAGTTGTGTGGATTGTCCTTGTCATGTGCCGAGTACCAATCAACGATGATGACGGGAGGTGTGGGTTTTCCTTCTGGAGAGGTAGGGGCAATGACTTGGGGAATAATGTCTGTGGAGGCGGGGACTGGTGCAGATGCCTTTTCAGGGTCAGCAGCCTGGGAGCCCTCCGAAGATTGGATGACGGTGTCAACATCAGAAGGGTTTGAGTGCGGTTCTGGCACGACGAGCTTATCGGCGGCAGAGATGGAGGCTGACCGAGAACCAGCTAGCGTTGGGGAGCTGGACACCCGGCTGGAACGAATAGTACGCTCCGTTCCATTGTCAATGACTTGGACGTCACCATCGAGAATTTGTTGCCAGAGGCGTGGAATTTGGAAGTCCGGACGGTCTTCTGGGTATTTGAAGGAACGACCCTTGGTAAAGAATCTTCCAACAGAGCCTATAGCAGTATCTCTAAAGAGACCCATTGCTAAAAACTGTTATTATGGCCAAAACATAGCTGGAAAACGTACTGTTTTATTTTATTTTTTTTTCTTGGAAAAAATGGGATGGAAGTGATGGATAACGAGGATTTACAAAGAGGCTATTGATTACCTTTATAGATGGCGTCTGCATCATAATGAATGCCTCTTGAAAGCAAAGCAAAATATTAAGCAGAGCACAAAAATATTGCTTTGATATGGATGATTGCTAATACAGCTCGAAAAGATCAAATAGAATTGATTTTTAAATGGAAAAAAATCACGTTTCAGACACTTTTTTTTTTGCTTTTTGCACCTAGATGTGGTGCCAAGGGAAAACTTTCCGGACTCAAGTGCACAAAGTGTGGCCTGCGTTGTAATCAAGGATCATAGTTTTTACATTCATGGAAAAGCTTCCACAAGATGCTTTTCATGACCACATAGATTGCTTCCCATCGGATTTTGGCACACGGATGGTGCATTTGGTGCAATGAAGCCTGTGTGCCAAGACGAAATGCCTACAATTCATACGGTATACAACCATAGGTAGAGCACAATCACCGCATAAACGCAGCGGAGATAGGCCCTATGATATCTTGGGTGTGTTGGGCATTGATTTGTAAGTTTGGCTTAGATATCAACGCATTGGATAATCTGTACCGTGTCGATCCATCCAGAGCTAGAACACAGCATGTTTTTATACTTTTTTGGCGTTCGCCGCAGTGACGCCTTATTACCGGTGGGAATGGATTTGCACGTTGCTCAAGCTCTAAATCCGAGTATTTTGGTACTGTGCGAGACACTATGCGACCCCGTCTTGTGCGTCAATGACGACATACCGTTGAAAAGAAAGAAACAAAGAAATAATAGGTAAAAAACAATAAAATAAAGGCTTGTTCTGGACGAATGACGTGCTTGGGAAAGTGTCTATTGTCTAGAATGTCGAGGCTACTTTTTCTTGGGGGCAAATATGTTGGGTCCTTTTGCCGTTTTTGACCCCGTTTTGGAGCGCATAACGGTCCGGTTCCTGCGCCACGTCTTGACGAGATCTTCAACAGATCCGCGGTCGTGGCGTGGATGCCGCATGTAAGTAAGCTTGGCACGGCGAATACGGCGCGTAGCCCTCTCAATAATGTCAATGGCTGCCACTGAGCGGGAGTAAATCTTGAACCACATTTCAATGCCTGTTTTCGCAAGCTGCCCACGGAGAAGCACGGCCGTCTCGATGCCCCGGCGCCGGATGCCGAGGCAGACTCCGGCGAAGCCCTCGGCGCCGGCCTTGCTTGGCGTCACCAGAAGGACGTCGCCGGGCTTGGCACTCTGCGGGTTCCGTCGCGAGAAGAGCTGTGTCCGGGCGCCCGTAGGGTCCATCCGGGCAATTTGCTGCTTGTCGTAGGCGCGCCGCACGTCCACGTGTGGGATTTTTGGCGTGTGTGTCTTTTGCAGGGCCGCTGCCTCTGCTACAAGGAAGGCTGGGGCTGTCGTCGTCGTCGGAGGCGGGGGATAGACGGCAAATGCTGTGCGGACACTGCCTTGCTTATTCCAAATGGGTTCTGCCGTTAGCACCGTTCTCGCCTCGCCTAGTGCTGCCCGTACGCATTTTTGTTGTTGTTGATGCATGCCGCGTCCATGCCTGCCTTGCCGCAGCGGCACAGGACGCTAACGGCCGTCGCAGTGCCACGTTCATTGCGTTGTCGTCGCCGTCATAGATTTTCACAGACGATAACTTTTTCTCACCGCCCACGGCCCCACACTTTTGTGACCGCCTCGAAATGCCGGCGGGAAATGGCAAGGCGAGTGGGGCCCCAGCATCGGGTGGTGATTTTTTTTTCTTTTGGAGAGGCGAGCGACAACGAGATGGCGCTGTCGACACCACGCATGTTCCGGGCGGGACTGGGCTGCATGACCTCGCAGCGACGTCTGCTTTCGTCCACGCCAGCGTATTTTTCGAATGCCATTCGGTTCACTCCGTCGTCGAGTTCCGAGTTGGACACCGCCTTGGAGAACATTCGAAGCGGCATCATTTTGACGTCGTACTTGAGCACAAAGGACCGTGAAAAGGTGTTTGATAAAAAGTATGAAAACGAGCTTCGAAAGACACCTATCCGGCTGGAGATCGACGACGAAATCGTCGAGTTTACGCACAGAGACCGGATGCGGACACAGCCAAACACGCGTCGCAGTCTGCGGGATGCCGTGGGGCTCATGAAGACCCGCGAGGACTTTGCGAACCTGCCACGGCTCCTGGAAGGCCTAGCACAAGCCAACCGTCGTCTGCAGCTGCGGGACATTGCTCGGGTGGCTCGATTGGCTGGCGAGCATGGCTGCATCTACACGTTTATAGAGTGTGCGCGGACGGCGAGGAAAACGAATGTGAGGCTCGAGTCGTCGGAAATCGTGGCCAATGTGCTGCACCATATCCAGATGAAGGCTGTTATGAGCGATTGGGACGAGGCACAGACACGGCAGGCCCTCGTTTGGGCGGAGATGGTCATTGATCTTTTGCATGAAAAAGTGCATGGTCGTCGCTCGCATGTCTCGCACGGGACCATTGGTGCCAAGTTTGAGGGCTCAACCGCCAAGAAGGCCCGCATTTCATCGCCCAGACAAGCCGCCATCCCATTGGCCTACGACCCACAGCTCCTCGCGGCACAACTGCACTTGGCGGCCGTTGTAGCGGACAAGTTTGGTGGTGCTGCCGAGACAGAGAAGACGTTGGTGTATGCACAAAAGGTCATTGACCATTGGCCCTTGGGCAAGGGGTTCCGGACAATGCACGACCCGGCGCTGTATGCCTATCCACAGGGCGAGATGTACTACCTTGCGCACGACAACAAGTTCGTCAGTATTGCTTCGCCACTGGTGCATGGTCTCGACGTGGCCATCCGTGTGCTCGGTGGTCTTAATGGGCCTCATTCCGATGTTACCCGAGAGCTGAAGCTGCGTCGTGATGTGGCTTCGAGTGAGCTGATGCAGGCCGTCGGTACCGCCACGGAAAACTACATCAACCCTGTATATAATAAGCTATTCGCTCCATAGACCATCTAATCACATTTCAAAAAAAGAAAAAAAGACAATTTATTATATCAAAGGAATTAAGGAAGCACAATGTGGTGCTGCAAATCACTGGGGATGGCGTTCACGAGCTTCTTTTCTGCCAACCACGCCCGTGAAAACAGCCGGTCAGCATAGCGATAGGCCCCGTCTGCCAGAATGGTCACGACAGTGTGGCCAGGACCCAGCTTTTGCGCCACCTCCTTGGCTGCCACCACATTCATGGCCGAGCTGGCTCCGAGATAGAGCCCCTCGTCTGCGAGACAGCGATACAGCATGGAAATTGTCTTTTCATCTGCAATCGACACCGAGTCATCCACCAATCCAACGTCTGGCTTCATGTTGTCAGTGATGCGGCCCTGGCCAATGCCTTCCGTTATCGACGACCCCGACCGTTCCGTTAGCTTGCCACCACTCTGAAAGTAGGAGTGCAGTACGCTTCCCGGGGGATCTGCCACAACGGCACGGACACGCCCACCAGATGCCTCCTTTAGGAACCGCGTGGTGCCGGCAAATGTACCGCCTGTCCCCGTGGAACAAGTAAAGGCATCAATCTTGCCGCCTGTCTGGCGCCAGATTTCAGGGCCCGTCGTCTCGATATGGGCCCGTCGGTTGGCTGGATTGTCAAACTGGTTCGTCCAGACGGCATTGTCCAGGGCCTCTGCATGACGGGCAGCCTGGTGGTTGTAGTTCATGGGATTGTCAAAGGCCACCGCCGGCACAGGATGGACCTTGGCCCCGAGCAGCCGCAATAGGTCAATCTTGCCCTGTGATTGCGTATTTGGCATGTAGATGACCAGCTTGTAGCCACGGGCTGCGCAGACATGGGCAAGGCCAATGCCTGTGTTGCCGGCCGTGCCCTCTACGACGGTGCCACCGGGTTTCAAAAGACCACGCTCTTCGGCATCCTTGACGACATAAAGGGCAGCTCGGTCCTTGACAGAGCCACCGGGATTGGCAAACTCGGCCTTGGCAAGGATTTCACAGCCCGTCTCTTGCGAGAGATGCTTCAGACGCAGCAAAGGCGTGTTGCCAATGGCCCCAACAAAACCATCCACAACCCCCGTTGTGCTGTACGCCCGTCTAGCAACCGGAACAGCAAGACGACGCAACCCAAGGCGGAACATGGCTAGCACTCTGCGTATTTT